>PVJI01026920.1:0-18376 GCA_004026765.1 Micronycteris hirsuta
GGGAGTTCATTCTCAAGACAAACGTTATAGTGTTCTTTCTGTCAATGATCTGCACCAAGGTGCCTAAGCATTTGCTGCCAAAGATTTTTTTTTCTTGAAAAAAGGAAGGAAGAAAGGAACCTGTAAAACAAGGAGAAGTTAGCTGTTGTCTCTCTTAAAAGACAAAGAGCATGGAAATCTTTGTTTGATATTTTTGCACATTTTCCCATGAAACCTCCTATACCACCATCCAGCCTGCCAACCCCCACCCTCTCAGCAAACAAAACTTTTGAGCAAGGATATGAGAGTGAGCACTCATTTCTTAATGTGGGAAACCAGTTCTATTTATGAACATGCTCAGTAAATCCTTGCCCTGGGGGAATCCTTAAGTTTGAAATGTTTAATGAGAGCTAACCAGGTCTTTGGCCAGGCCTGAACTGGATGCAAATAAAATTTGATTTCTTGTGTACACAGGCTTAAAAAGAGAATGTTAAAGAAAAAGTGAACTATTCTGTTCCACATGGATTTGGGACTTTATTTCTAATTATCTACACCTTGTGTTCTCTGGCATATGTTTGGTACATTGGTGGGAGACCTTTGCAAGGGTTTTTAATTAAATGTTAGCACTGGAAGGGACCTGAGAAGGTCATCCATTGAGTCAACCTTCTCATCTTTGCAGTTAGGAAGTGGAGACCCTGAGAGGCTGTACCTTGGAACTAAATTCAAAAGATATAAACAACCCTTAAAATCAAAGGAAAGCGTGGAAGCCAACATTTGGATCTAAATAGCAAGTGGCAGGGCCACCATATAAAAATTGTCTAGGCTGCCCTCTTTCCACCCGAGACCAAGTTACCCAAGAGCCGTAAGTCCGTGTAAGGCACTGCCTTTGGGAGTCCTTCGCTCCTCCTTTTCCTTCCCCTTGTCCTGAATACTAGCCTTTCAGTTTTCTAATGAGGCCCATCTGGGTAGGATTGTAAGACTAAAGCAATAGGATGCTGTCTCTCAGGCAGTCCCATGTGCACCAAATGCACAATGTCCACTTCAGCTAAACCCTCTTAGCTTGCAAGAGGTAGCAAGCTTTATTTGAGTATTAATAACATATGTGGCCCCGATAATGAGAGGCAAACTGAATAAGGGGAATGGAGCTCAAATCAACGCAAAAGCCAGCTGCCCCTTCTTCTCTCTCTGTAGGCATAACCAGCTGTTTGGAGGCAGGAAGGGAAAGTCAGGGGGAAAACACAAAAGGAGAGGCCTCTCCAATGAAGTCCTATTTATTTTTTTAAAAGGTTAAAAGGCTTCTTTTGAAATGGGAGCCTAGAATTCAAACCACTGCCCCAAATAAGGCCTGACATTATCTGCAGACATCACCTAATCCTCCATTGTATATTAACATTCTTCTAAAAGAGGGGAGTTTTCTCTTTAAATCCTTTTTAAAAGTTTTTAAATCTTATGGTTTTGGGGTTAGCTAATGAGAAGAATCAGAACTTATCAAAAAAAATTGGTTTCAACAGACTTTTTGTTCTTCTCTGCTAAGATTTTTTATTTTGTTCAGAAATTTGGACTCCTACTACATAAGAAATATTTGTCTTTTGAGACGCCAAACAATATTGAGCTGATTTGGAGCTGTGAGTTAAGTTTCTCTTCAAATATGCAAAGGTTTTCAGCCTACAACACCCTAGTTCCCAGCACAGGCTGCCCGAACCTCAGTGTTCTCCCAGGGAAGGCAGCTGCATTACGGCCCAGCTTAAAGGCATCTGTCTGCTCTTACGGTTTGCACTACCACAAAGTCATTATACACTTCATTTCGAAGCGTCATTCATTCATTCGCTTTCTTAAATCATTGTGTATGGCAAAGTGGGAATCAGTAACATTTCCCTGTACCTCACATCCATTCTCTGTTAATTTATGCTTTTTTAAAAAGAATAGCAAACTTTCATGTAACACCCACAAATGTTACATCCTAGGGCAGAGGATTGATCCATCCAATTGAAACAAAGCAGAGGGATTGGATCAATCGTATGAATCAAATGCAAAGATTATAAAATATTCAAAATCAGTCGTGTGCCATTTGGAAGAAAAACCTACCTCTTTGGAGCGTCACAGTCATTAAGTGGTACATTTCTGACTTAGTTAACAAGAGTCCAATTATATTTGAAATGTAGATTAATTCTCCTAAAAGCATGAATCAATTTGCCAAGGACACCTCAATAATAATGCAGCCTCTTTACTGCTTCCATAGTAAGATTTTGCCCCCATAATCGTGATCAGCTTACTGATACAAATACCTCTACCCTTTAGTTAATTCAAACAGAACATTTTCTAGGTGCTTTCAGCTGATGGGGTGGTAAATAATTTTTCGACTAAAAGTTGAAGTGGGTTGATTAGGAGCCACTTTTTTCTGTTTTGCACAATAAAAAGATGAACTGCATGATTCGCCAAGCCAATTTGCAGAACAATCTCTCCTCTCTAATTGCTGCCAGGCTAATGTAGTACAAGCCGAGTCCTCGGAAGTAGAGAAATCCATTTACCCAGGCATGACATTTAAGTATAAACACAAGTATTGGATTTCTCCATTACCTTCATTTCAGCCCTGCAACGTTCCACCTGTGACCTTTCTGTGATGAAGGCAATGCACTTTCATACAATTTGGTAACTACAATAAAGGTCCACTTCAAAATTTTTGAGAGCAGACTAAAAACATTTTTTTACAAAAGCATAATTAAGTCCATAACCAATCTTGCTAGTTCCTGATAATGTATTGGAAAACCAAATTATTTGATAAATGCTCTGATAAATGCACATCATACCAGAGGGGGAAAATTGCATATTTCCTCCATCACAAACAGCACTGTGTTTGTCACCAACAGTTCCAGCCTTGATTAGTGCTTTTACTTCATACAACACTTTCTTTCAACAACAAGAAGCAAGCAGGTTCTCCGAAAACAGCCTAGGCTCCTTTGTTGTCTATCTCACCAAAAAGAAAGGAGAAAGCATTTTCAAATAGAATCTAGATAGAAATGCATATCAAAGAAGAAGAAAAAACTCTGTACCTTTACTTTTCACAACTCTCTTAAGACATTTTAGTCTCAACCAGAGGTTCCCCAGGTAAGTAATCATCAAACTGGTACAGAGATGTTCCCAGGGATTCGTCTTTTTGGAGTATGATCACTATACTTTCCTGTGCAGAGAACACTACCTGGAATTTAGTAGATGACCCATTAAATTTTACTGAAAGAAGAATGAATGTTTATAGGGCCCTTGAACTTTTAGGGTGGGGAGAAGACCAAAGCAATGTGTGTGTGTGTGTGTGTGTGTGTGTGTGTGTGTGTGTTATAATCCTCACTCAAGGATATATTTTTATCAGTTTTAGAGAGAGAGAAACATTGATCAGTTGCCTCCCATAGGTGCCCCGAACCCTCAAGCTTTTGGTGTACGTGACAACACTCCAACCCACTAAGCTACCTGGCGGGGGCCCAAAGCCATATTTTTAAATGAAGCAAACTAAGTCAATTTTTTTTGGTTTGTCCCCCAGGGAGTTACTCTCGACCTACAAAAAAGAAATAATAAACGAAAATTCAGGATTTTTACTTCCTATCGAAATTTGTCAAGTAATTCATCAACACTACACTTGAAGTCAAAGCATTTGCTTCAGGGTTGAATTCAGAAGCTGATTCCACAAAAAGTCAACCTCAAACATCGCGTCTTCAGCTGCACACAAGTCTGTGCTGTGCCACAAAAATAGAGGACAGTCCTTGAAGGACATGTTATCTGAAAGCTAAATGCTTTACCCTTTTCTTTATTTTCGTTGTTTACTTAAATTGCTTTGGTAAAAGATTTATCCGCCAGAGTTCTTCCTGCTGTAAATTTAACAGCCTAGAGATTAAAACCATCAAGCTCGAGGTTAGAGAGGAAAATGCCAACCTTGTTTCTTAATGACAGTGGCCCACCCAAAGGCGCTTGAATACCATCAATAATATGCTTGATGCTTTAACAAGTATATTTAAAAAGCAATTAGGTATGACAGTCTCAGGCTGAAAACAATTTTCAAATAACACAAGCATTAAGTCCCTACTTCTTTACAAAGTAGCGATTTGCACTGACATGATTTAGATCTTGTGCACTGTTTCTGCAAAGTAATTTCCGCAAGGTGGGGGAGTGCGTGCTTAGGAAGATTCTTGCTTCTGTAGGTTTGGGTTCTTCCTTCCCTATTAAAAAACAGAATTGCATATAATTGACTCTAACAGTTTTGAGTAACTACCAAAAACTTTACCACTATAAAAAGCACTGATACTTGTTGCTAAGAACTGAAACTTAATATTATTCATCTTTGACTCTGACTTATTAAAACACAGGAGGATGGAGGATAGTAGGCAGCAGAATGAAAAAGGGGATGTAGGTAAAGAACCTGCACTGAGGAACTTTCTTCTGAGAAGGTACACCTAGGCTGAGATTGCACCAAAGGTCACAGATGGAGTCGAGCACCACTGAGTTCTCAGTGGCTGTCACTGGGGAGGCTGAGTTGCAGCTCAGTGCAGGATGTTGAACTAGGAGGACAATGACGAGATAGTTCACACACACCTGGACGGCTGAGCCTACTCAGTGCAATGGGTTGTAAGGCCCACTGAATGGTATTTCCCATCCCAGGGCTGAGGTACAGCATATGACTGATTGAAGACTTGTGTTTGAGGGGGAGCGTGTGGCAGAGGATAAATACAAGGCAAGAAATTCAATGGCAACAGGAAGGTACAACCCTGGCATTCTACAGCCAGGTCCTTTGGTCAAGCCAAGACCACGTAGATATATAAAGGTATCTCGAGACTTTTCAGTTATCTGGAACCAGTGTGTCTGGGCAATCATCAAAAGTTAGGGGCTCCACTTGTTTTCTCAAAACTGTCCTAGTAAGATGAATACAACCCCTTTCTCAGTTGGCATAATTTCCCAGGAGCAAAGTCTGGTTCCTTCGCATTCAATGTAGACAGTGCTTCAGGCTCTGATATCCACTTTTAAAATGCCCAAATGTCTTTTCCTAGAAAGTCATAGGTGCATAGCTTATCTTCAACAAAAGCAGGGGCAGTAAGGTGAGGGTATTAGGACACAGGCATAATCAGAATCACAAAAATGGGCTCCAAGCGATGCTTCTGCCATGTACTAGCTGTGTAACTTTGGGCAAGGTCATTTATCTCTCTGAGCCTCATCTGTAAAATGAGGACAACAAATAATTTGAGGATGAAATGAGATGAGCCATGTTAAGTATGTAGCAGAGCACTTGACACTGTGGGCCACCCAGGAACGAACACTGTTGTGATTACCACATAGCAAAATGCTACCCTGGAAAGAGCTGGAATCTTACATTTGGGCCCCAAAAGGCAAAATGTTCCCAACAGCAGTCACTGAGCCAGTCGGACTCCTCTGGTTCGTGCGCCTTGCCCTGCTTCCGCGGCAACCCTGTCTCTCTGACAAACCCATATGGCTGAGACTGAGAAACTGGGTAAGTCAAAACTGAAGACAGAAATGCAAGAGAAAAATCCGCTGCCTTCAAACGAAATGACTGAACAGGAGAAGCAAGCTGGTGAATTGTAATGAGGGCCCAGACTGCCAATATGCACTGTACACTCCACAAGTATTGTTTTCTTCACTTTACTTCTTTTAGAGGCTTAAATTCCTCAGATGCGAAGAGGTCGAATCAGTTTAAATGACTGTGCTGCCCCTTTTCACATCAGAACTACTGACAATGAAGGCTGTACCTGCCTCTCCCGTCTGCCTCTCTGGCTGGCAGGGAAGGAAGAGAACGTGCATGTTGGTGAAGGAAGAGCTGGTGGGACGAGAGTGAGATCTGGAGTAAAAACCAAGCTGTTCCCATGTGTCCTGCAGGCTGTAAAATGCAGGTTAATCAGAGTGCCGTTTTTGTTTGTTAAAACAATTTTAATTATTGGAATGTGCAATTTTTTAATATTCAAATAAAAAGTTTAAAAAACTGAAAAAAGAAAAGCAGAAAGAACTGCATGCCATGGCAGTGTAGATATTTATGAATTAAAATGTGTATGTTGTCCACTCAAATGGGACAACCCAACCCTTGAGGAAAAAGCCCCTCTATCTGGAATACTCCTAACTACTTGGACCTAGGTCATTCCCACTGATCAGTTATCAATTCATGAGTGCTGGTTCTATCAAAATGTGGTTTTTTTCTCACCGTAAGATGAAATACATCTGGGGCCTTACAGGAGAGGTAAATTTTGTACGGGACAATAATAGAGAGAGGGAAAGAAAATCACAGCTATAGAGAAAGGAAACAATAGAAGATGGAGGGGGGAAGGAGGCTAGAGAGTGGCCAGGCCTCAGGGGGCTCTAAGTCCCAGGAACGCCAGCCAGGAAAGGCAGCAAGCCATTCACCACGCATGCTTTTGCAAGGAGCTGTACCTGGCTCCTGCGCAGTGATGCACAATATCTGAGGCTGCACATCAAACTTAAATAAGTGCTAGATACTCAGATCCACAAAGGGGTTATTTCTTGAATGGCCCCTGAGACTCCAGGTTTAGGGACAGTTCTGTGGTAGTTATTCAAAAAGCTAAATACATACTATTTCTCCTGACCCTGAATGCTTTATACTCTTAGACTTTGACCTTTGTTTTTGGCTTTCTCTATGTCCAGACATTAAGTTTAGGTAAAAGTGAAAGAGAATTTGGAGGCCCTCTAAATTTCAGTGTTCGGGGACAAAGCTTCCATGATGCTCTTTCCACTGCATGTTATTTTAATAAATTTAGAAAAATGCGTTTCAACCACAGCGCTGTGGAAACACACTGTACTCTGTCTCAGTGATTAACACACAGGTAGACAGGACATCTATTTCTAAATGTTCAGTCACATAAATTACCTTAAGCCCCAGACTTTAATTTTGAAGGAAAATTAGATTGAATCTAAATAATTAAAGACAGGTAGAGAAAAATTTTAATAAAACTTCATAATTTGCCTCACAGTTCCTTGAGCCATTAGTACTCACTTTCATTAGATGCATGATTATCCAGTGGTTGGTGAGTATCAGTTAATAACCTGAACATTTGTGTGGACTTTTTTTTACCTAACTGAAAGCTGATTATGTTTATTTGAAGTATTATACTTTCATCTGTTTTCCCCAACCTGAATTGCCCATTCTTCCTTTATGTCATTTCTACCTTTTCTCATATTATTTTTATATAACAATGCTTGCCAAAAAATAACCATACCAATGTTTGTATGCTGCACTTTACAGAGAGCTTTCACAATTATTATTGAATCCACATTATGTAACTTCAAGTTTAAAATAAATCTTTCATTATATATCCCTAGAAGATCTTGGCGGAATTTATGTAACTTCTTGATAACAGTTCATAATCAATATTTTCTGATAATGGTGCACTTTTTAAGATAATAATGATGAAGCTATTTTTTAAAACCAAAGCTTCCAAACCATAAGCAAAAGCTTCATCAACTCTGTTCACAATATCAATTTAAAAGACAATGACTCTTTCAATCACATTGGAAAGGATGGTTAATATTAATGAGGAAGGTGAATGAACCAGGCCATGGCAGCAGAAAATGTCCAATATTTGCAATTCTATACTTTACATTTGTTAATAAATTTAATTATTTTGGTGAACAAGTGATCTGTGGGCAAGTCACTTATTAGTTTTCTGGAACCACTTGGCTCTGAAATTATTTAAAAATATTTAATTGATCTAACTTAAACTAAGAGGACAAGGCTGAAGCACTTTGCAGCAAAACAGAAATTTCACTGAAACTATTCGATGTGCCCTGAGTCTTGTAGCCTGAAAAGAAGAACAAAAGCACTCCAACCCTAGTGCCTGGCTGAGAAAAGCTCTTACATGTTATTTCTACAAACAGTTAACAACTGTACCAAAGACACAAATTCCCCTAAGTGTGTACAAATCAGCAATAATTTTCTTTATTATACCAACTAATGGATACAGATTATTTCTTAGATGAAATATAATTGTTACCTTCATCATTTTTATATTTTATATAATTTTTAAATGCCAATATATTCACATCGTTCAAGGATCAAACAATATATAAAAGTGTACAGTGAGCCCTGGCTGGTGCAGCTCAGTGAACTGAACACTACCCTGCAAACCAAACGGTCACTGGTTCAATTCCCAGTCAGGGCACATGCCTGGGTTGTGGGACAGGTCCCCAGTAGGGGGCACACAAGAGGAAATGACACATTAATGTTTCTCTCCCACTCTTTTTCCCTCCCTTCCCCTCTCTCTAAAAATAAATAAAATCTTTTGAATATAATAAATAAATAAATGCAATCTTTAAAAAAAGTATGCAGTGAAAAGTGTCACACCACAGTTCCCATCAGTGCTCCAATGAGTAATCACTTTTATTAACTTCTTTTAACCCTTTGAGAGTTTTTTAATAAATCTAGAAGCAAACATGAATATGTACTTTTATTTCCTTCCTTTTTTCCAACAAAAGTTTGCCTATTATACAGTCTACTCTACACTTTTATTTTTTTATTTAATAATGCAGTTTACCCTGAAAAATCTTTCCATATCAATTCTTATTTTTTTAACAGATACATGCTATTCCATTGCATGAATATGCCATAGCTTTTTTTTTTTAAGATTTTATTTTTATTTTTAGAGAGAGGAGAAGGGAGGGAGACAGAGAGGGAGAGAAACAGCAATGTATGGTTGCCTCTCACATGGCCCTCACTGGGGACCTGGCCCGCAACCCAGGCATGTGCCCTGACCGGGAATCGAACCGGGACCCTCTGGTTCCCAGCCCGCGCTCAATCCACTGAGCTACACCAGCCAGAGCAAATATGCCATAGCTTTTTTAACCATTACCCCACTGATTTACATTTGGATTTTTTCCAATGTTTTGCTCCTACAAACAATGCTGGAATGAGTAAACGTGTTTATTCATTGCAATATTTATTCTAAGGTCACGCTCATGAATGCTTTACTCATCACTGCCATTTTATACACTATTTCTCTCTAACAATTCAGCATCGCTCAATAGATGCAGCTTTGGGCACATATAAGAGCCGGAAGAAATGGGCACTCTTATGCTGTGATGTACATCTTATGTATCATGTGCTAGATGCAAATAACCATCACCATTAAGGGCCAGAGTCCTCATTCTCATTCTTTTCTTCATTTGACAAACATTTATTAAGGATCTGTGATGAGTCAGGCTCTGTTCTAAGCACTGGAGAAACAGAAGTGAGCACAGGAGGCAAAGCCCAAATTCTGTGGTACTTAGACCACAGTGAAGAGATGCAGAAAATTAATAAGTAAATATATAACAGCATTTTTTCCCTTAAAGAAGCCAGAGAAGACCAGATACAACCTAAAGTTCAAAATGCCCCAACAAGTAAATTATCCATGATACTCATAGTTTAGGAAGATCTAAGCAGTGGCCATTAAACCCCTGGCTTCCTTAGAGCTGAGATTTACACATTTTTAATTACTTGTAGACAAGTTTTATCTTGCTTATGCTCACACTCCCAGATGAAAAACATCATTTTATAGAAATGTTGATTCCCAAATAATTAATCTATACAGTATTAATATAATGCAATTCCACTCAAAATCCTGGCAGGATTGTTTATAGAAATTGACTGACTGGTTTTAAAATTTATCTTGCATTACCTGATATGAAATATACTATAAAGCTACAGTTATTAAAATAGTAAGCTACTAGTAAAGAAACATAGATCAGTGGGCAAAGATAGGAAGTCTATAAAATGCTAATACATATGAGGAATTTAATATTAAATTGACTGAAACTGCTTGTTTTAGAGGTCAAAATGGCCAAAAATTGGCAATTGAATACGCTACAGTCAAATACATGATGAGAGTAACACTTTGTATAGGTTGAGAAGAGACAAATGATCCCA
The DNA here is from genome assembly GCA_004026765.1 of Micronycteris hirsuta. Taxonomy (NCBI): domain Eukaryota; kingdom Metazoa; phylum Chordata; class Mammalia; order Chiroptera; family Phyllostomidae; genus Micronycteris; species Micronycteris hirsuta. Next base: position 9,884 of record PVJI01026920.1, read on the forward strand.
ACAAATTGGCTATCCATTTGGGGGAAGGAAAATTCAGTAGATCCTTATTTCATACCAACCATAAAAATAAGTTATTTTATCAATCATATTAAAGATGTAGATATTATGTATATTTAAATATATATTGGTTAAGGTAATTATTGGCTAGAACAGATAAGCTCCCAAATCTCAGCAGCTTAAAACTCATGTAAAAGTCAAAACAATTGTTTCTCATTGAGTAGCTCTTCTCCAAGTGGTGATTCAGATCCAGGCTTCTTCTAAATTGTTGTTTCACTTATCTTTAATACATAGCTCCCCATTTCTCCATGGAGGTTGTATCCATTACAGCCAACCAAATGGGAAACAGCATAAAAGATCAGAAAGGCAAGTCCTGGAAGATGGCAGTTCACTTCTGTCCACATTCCATTAGCCAGAACTCAATGGCAGGGCCACATCCAGCTGCTAAGAATGTTGGGATATAAAGTCTGTCTGTGTGCTCAGGAGAAAAAGAAAAAGGGTCTGCTGAACAGCTAGCCTGTTTCTGCCTCATTTACACATTCTTATGCAGAAGAAAACTAGGAGGATATATTTGTGAGCTTGTGGTAAGGAAAATTTTTCTCAAGCCAAAAGTGAAAAAATAAAAGACTGGCAAACTTGACTTCACTAAACAGAAAAACCTAACCACAAAAGACACCATAAGCAAAGTTTAAAGGACAAGTGAGAAACAGGAAGAGTGGATTTATAACATATAAAGCAAAATATTAACATTACAGAATACAAAAATTACAACTAGCCAATAAGTTTGCAAAAAATCCTCAGTCTAACTAGAAATCAGTGAATTGTACTTTAAAACAAGAAATGGATATGTTTTATCCATCAGATTTATAAAATAATCTTTAAGTGTTTAAGATATCCAGCAACTCCTCAAGATATCTCAGAGAAATGCTCCCAATTATGTTCAAAGTAGAATAAAGAATTTTGTTGCAATGTCATTTACAATAATAAAAAATTGGAAACATCATAAGTGTGCACGGATAAATGAATGGTTAAACAAACTCTTAACATAATGGAACATTTTTAGGTAGATCCAGATATGTAACATGGAAAGTTCTCCAAACATACACTAAGTGAAAAAGGAAATCACAAGATAATAAATACAGCATGATCCCATTTGTGCATATATACATGTATGATCCCTATTGAACATGTACATGTATGTAGAAAGTTAAGTATCTCAAAGGTTACATACCAATCTGATAGATAAGTGTTTTTCCCCCCAAAGAAGGAAGTGAAATGACAAACACATGAGGAAAGGTTAAAAGAGGATATTTTCATTATATAAGCTGTACTCTTTGAATTTCTATAGGCATATATAATGTACTATTTATGCAAATAAGGATTGTGATATAATTTTTTAGGAAGTACAAAATAATGATTTAACTTCTGGTTTCCTGTCCTGCAGTACGGAGCTTGGAAGTCACCACTCCATCCTAATACCCAGTAAAGAGCAGAACAGAATTAAAAAATAATAATAATAACGATTGTAGGATCCCTAAGAGAGGTGAGGAGGCAGAGCAAACTGCTGCCCCCAACAGCGAGACAGACAGGTGAATACAGGAGTCGTGGCTTACCGGAACCAGCTCAGGAGTGGAAACTACCAAAGGAAACAATGCCAGGGTGAGAGAATTTGAATTGCTAGAGGCTACATGTGGACAAGTCTGAGAGTAATACCACAGAGCAACCCAGTAATAGGGGGATCCCCCAAAAATTTTGTGAGATTTATCTCAGAAGCTCAAACAGATTCTCACAGTAAATATCGGGGGGGGGGGGGGGAACATCCTTCTGCTGCCAGCAGTAGGAAGGGAAAAAGAACTGTATTGAAATGTGCCGCAGCACTCTTTCAACTAAGCTTTGAGAAAGGAGCAAACGCAATCCAATGAAGCAAAAATGGTCTTTTCAACAAATGGTGCTGTAACAACTGGACATTCACTTGCAAAAAAAAATAAATAAATTTAGACATAGACTTTATACCCTTTACAAAAACTAACTCAAAGTGGATCATATACCTAAGTATAAAATGCAAAATTGGCCCTGGCTGGTGTAGCGCAGTGGATTGAGCACGGGCTGGGAACCAAGCGGTCCTGGTTCAATTCCCAGTCAGGGCACATGCCTGGGTTGAGGGCCAGGTCCCCGTGAGGGCCATGTGAGAGGCAACCACACATTGCTGTTTCTCTCCCTCTCTTTCTCCCTCCCTTCCCCTCTCTCTAAAAATAAATAAAAATAAAATCTTTAAAAAAATAAAATAAAATAAAATGCAAAATTGTAAAACTACTAGAAGATAATATAGGAAAAAACCTAGATAACCTCAGGCATGGTAATTCCTTTTTAGATACAAGAACATAAGCAGGATCCATGAAAGAAATAATAGATGGTTCAAATTAAAACTTCTGCAAAATACAATGTCAAGAGAATGTGAAGACAAATCACAGACTGAAAGAATATATTTGCAAAAGATATCTGATAAAGAATTGTTATCCAAAAGATACAAGAACTCTTAAAACTCAACAATAAGAAAACAAACAACCCAATTAAAAAATGAGCCAAAGGCCCTTACCAGCATGGCTCAGTGGGTTGGGCATTGTTAGGAAAGCAAAAGGTCACTGGTTCGATTCCCAATCAGGGCACATGCCTGGGTTGTAGGCCAGGTCCCTGGTTGGGGATGTGCAAGAGGCAACCCATGGATGTTTCTCTCTCATATCAGTGTTTCTCTCCTTCTTCTCCCTCCCTTCCTCTCTCTCTAAATAAAATCTTTAAAAAATAAAAATGAAAAATGGGCCAAAGATCTTAACAGAGTCCTCACAAAAAAGATATACAGATGGAAAATAAGCACCTAAAAAGGTGCTCTACATCATATGTTATTAGGGAAATGCAAATTAAAACAACAAGATACTAATACTACACACCTATTAAAATGGTCAAAATCCAGAACACTGACAATACCGAATGCTGGAGAGTTTGTGGAACAATAGGAACTTTCTTTCTCTTACTAGCAGGAATGCAAAATGGGTTCAGCCACTTTGGGAGACAGTTTGGTGGTTTCTTACGAAACTAAACATACTTTTATCATATGATCCAGTAATCACACTCCTTGCTATTTACACAAAGGATGTGAAAACCTCTCCACGTGAAAACCTGCACAAGATGTTTATGGAAGTTTTATTCATAATTGCCAAAACTTGGAAGCAACCAAAATGTCCTTTAGTAGGTAAATGGATAAACTGTGATACATTCAAACAATAGAACATTATTCAGCACTAAAAGAAATAAGCTATTGCCCTGGCCAGTGTGGTTCATTTGGTTGGAGCTTTGTTTGGTAATCAAAAGGTTGTAGGTTCAATTCCCCATCAGGGCACATGTCTAGGTTGCAGATTCTATCCTCAGTAGGGATGTGTACGATCCCAATCCAGGCAGATACAGGTACAGGAGGCAACCTATTGATCTTTCTGTCTCTCCCTTCCTCTCTCTCTCTCGGGTGAGGATCAAAAAGAAACTATTGAGCTATGAAAGGAAATGGAGGAAAATTAAATGCATATTACCAAGTTAAAGAAGCCAATCTGAAAAGGCTACACGATTCCAACTATATGACTGAAAAAGGCAAAACTAGTGAAAAAGACAAGTGGTTGCCAAGGGTTGGGTGGAGGGAGGGATGAATCAGCAGAGCACAGAGGATTTTTAGGGCAGTGAAACTGTCATCATACATTTGTCCAAAACCACGGAATGTACAACTCCAAGAGTGAACCCTAATGTAACCTATGAATTGTGTTAATAATGTGTCAGTGTATGTTTATCAGTTTTTTAAATATTATGAACCAGTTACATTTATTGTATTTTTCCATTACCATTTATCCCCCCATACCCTCTTCCATTTGCATCCACCCCTCTGCCCAGCCCGCAATCACCACACTGTTGTCTGTGTCCATGAGTTCTTTCTCTCTTTTCTTTTTTTCACTCAACCCCTCCACCCATCTCAACACTCCCCCCAGAGCAGTCAGCCTGCTCTTTATCTATGAGTCCGTCTCTATTTTGCTTGTTAGTTCCGTTTGTTCATTAGATTCCACATAGCAAATGTGCCACTTGATCATGAGGAAAGCTCTGCATGTGTGGGGCAGGGATTTTATGGAAATTCTCTGTGCCTTCCCCTCAGTTTTGCTGTTGGCCTAAAACTGTTCAAAATAAAAAGTTTAAAGAAAAAAAAGGAACAAATTCAAAAAATTACATAACTTGCATATATCTTTTTCAGAAGACAAAAGGCAGGCTGGGAAAAATATTTGCAACATAAGTATTTAAAATATTATTAATATTATTCAGATGTGAAGAACACCTGTATGTCAATAAAAGAAGAAAGACAATAGAAAGATCAGTAATAGATTATGATAAAAACAAAAAAAAATAGAAAATGAAAATAAGCACAGCACATAAAAAAATACTCAGACTCACAAATGATTTTAAAAAATGACTGCCTGAGTTAATGCCTCCCACATCAAACTGTCCAACTGCCTAAATGAAGTTTAAGGAAATGAGAAGCCACCTAGGATCCCATAGGATGGTATGGAAACTTGGGGCCATCAGGAAATGATTAAAAAAATGGTCTCCCAAGAAATTAGGATTTATGAAAAAGGAGGTAGGAGGAAACAACCAGGAGCAGCTTCAGGAAAAAGATGTTAGAAAATACAGGGGCTAGTAAGGTGAGTCCTTAGGGTATATTAGCTAATATTCCTGACTGCATTTGTTGAGTCTACCCTTGTTTTCCATTCTTTCCTCATGCCTGATTTTCACAGGCCTTTTTGTTGTATTTTATTCATCTTATAAAATGCCTTCCATGTCTGGAAAAAATTTTTGAGAACAGATAATCAAATGAATAAATGATTTATTCGACAGATAGTGAAATGAATGAGTGGTTAAGTAAAAATTGTGACGTTTTCAAAAAGAAAAAGGTCCTCAAAGTGATTCAGTGCGGTGGAAATGCCATCCATTCTGAGAAAGAACTCCTTTAGCATCACTGGACAATACCTAGACCACAGATTCCCAGAGAAGGGGAGGTATGAGGGTTAAAGTTATACTAGATGCTTCGAGGAGTACTGGTCCTGTGTCAGCAGAAATCATAGCCCTGAAAAAAATGTGTACTGTGACTGAGAGCGTAGAAAAAAAGTAAGTTATAGTTAGAATAGGTTAACTGCTGTAGCAAACAAACCCCCAAATGTATAATGGTTCACACTTAATACAAGTTTATTTCTTGCTCACAAAACATAGTGAGCAAGCGAACAGGTGGGCAGAACAGTCATTCAGGCCGCCCAAGCTGATGGACGTACTGCCATCTTCAACACGATGTTTCCAGGATTTCCCTGGGGGTCACCTCCTTCTAACCGGTCAGAAGGAGAAAGAAAAGCAACTTATGGGAGGTTTATATCAACTAAACCTGAAAGGCAGACATACTACTTTCAGATAAAACTCAGGCATATGACCATACCTAACTACAAGGGAGGCAGGGAAATGTGGTCCAGCTGTGTGCCTAGATGGAGTGTGGATTTGGGTGAGTCCCTAGTACTTCCTGCCTCCGACCATCAGCAGACCTAGAGTAAAACTTGAACAAGAGACCTCAATAAATTCCAAGCTCCACATTATGAGTCCCCTTCTCAGGAAACTGGGAGCATGTGCCCAACACCTGTTCAAGAGTTACTTTACTAATAAATTCCAAATGAGAATTCTATCTCATCTGGAAGATTCTATTACTGGAGTCTTTTTCAGAGAACTCTCCCATCCCAGTATAGAGGGAGGAAAGGCAAAGAAAGCCCATTCCCACAGTGCATTTTCAGAGTCACTGGGTTATCAAGGAGAAATAAGAGATGGAAGACTGACTGTACTTGTAAATAGGGGAGATTTTTCTGTGCGGCCTTGTGCATTCATGGAGAAAATGTCATGCTGATGTCAAGCTTTGTTAAACCACTGATCAATCCTTTACAGAAGCACATTTTTAAAAAAAATATTTCTATTGTTCACTTCTGCATTGCTCTGGTAAGGCTACTTCCACACTGAGTAGAAAACATAAAAGAACAGCTGCACCACATCTCTTAACCATGAACCCTAGTAGGCACCCATTTTGCTAAAAAGGAGAAATCAATTTTTGGTTTTACAAGAGAGAAATAAGGCCCACTTAAAAGGAAATATTAAGAATGCCTATTTAAATGCAAATTGAACTACAGCATTTATACATGTCAATCAAGATCCCTCAAAGAATTTTCTTGAAATATTAGCATTTCCTCATATGAATTTTTTGTTTTAAAGAAAGAGATTCACCATTGAAAATTGTTCATTTCATAGCAGGTTTTTAAAAAGTAAATCATTGTTCGTGCTGGTAATGTTTGACTTAAGGGACCAGTGTAGTTTCAGCATGAAAACACGATGACTCCTTTGCCCGCCCAAGAAAGGCCATGCCCCGGGTTGTGCCCCGGCTTGTGCCCCGGCTTGTGCCCTGTTAGAAGAACCAAGGTGAGCAGTGACTGCTGATACCCATCACACAATCAAAGAATAATAAAAAAGCTAACATTTGTTGAGTACCCACTGCCTGTGCCACACATTTTTTCTTCAGATTACATAAATTGGTCTCCACAATCTTCATCTAGAGAGAGAAGTGGGTAAACATTATTATCTTATTTTTAACAGATTAGGATGCTAAGGCTCAGAGAAGTAGCACTTACCCTCAGTTTCACAATAAATCATAAATCCAGGATTCAAAGCCAAGTGTGTGTTATTCCAAAGTACATCGTTATAATCACTATTCTAAGCTGGCTCATGTATTGGGTTGGCCAGAAAGTCCATCTGTTTTTTCCTGTAAAATAAAAGACACATTTTTGACCCAACCAAAAACAGCCAGATCTGACAGAAAATCGAACTGAGAGGAAGCCCGACAACCAAGGAATTAAAGAAGATACATTCATCCAGTCTGGTGAGCCGGGAGGAGCAGGGTGAAGGGAGAGCACTAGGCGACCCCGCAGCGAGCTGGTGAGCAGACGGCAGGACCCCGGTTGGAGGGGCGGTTCCCGCGGGGCTGCAGCACACCGAGACGGGAGTGCCTGACCTAAGCGCGGCCAGCGACCGGCTCATCTGGACCCAGCGGGGCCGAGACTGGTGGACCGGGCAGGTCCGCATTCTCGGGTAGACTGACTGGGAGAGAAAGCAGGGTGCAACCCATCGGCACAGATTGAGAGCACCTGTGGGGGTGGAGTCCGCGGCGGGAGGAACTCCCAGCTTCACAGGAGAGTTCACTGGGGAGACCCACGGGGGATTGGAGCTGTGCAGCCTGTCCACCGACCCTGGAGAGACCCCCAGAGCCAGCGCAGAGGAGCTCGAATTGCTTGCAGGAGGCAGTGTGGGTACGGAGAGCGGAGCAGGCACCATTGTGCTCTCAGGTCCCGCCCCCACAGGCTACGTCACAACACAGCGACAGTGAGTTTCCCTGCCCAGGTGAACCCCAAGGCTCCGCCCTCCTTACAGTAACAGGCTCACCGAGGGAAATAAAATGGCCCCCAAAAAGGAACAGATCAAAGCTCCAGAACTAACCGACCAAGAGATAGCCAACCTATCAGATGCACAGTTTAAAACCCTAGTAATCAGGATGCTCACAGAATTCGACGAAAAATTGTCGAAATTGCTTGAACAAATGAGGAGAGATCTGCAGGGAACCAATAGGGATAAGAAGGATACTGGGGCTCAAATCAACGGAGTGGACCAGCAGAAAGAAAAAAACATCCAACCAGAAAAGAATGAAGAAACGAGAATTCAAAAAACGGAGGAGGGGCTCAGAAACTTCCAGGACATCTGTAAACGTACCCACATACGGATCATAGGGCTGCCAGAAGGAGAAGAAGAAATCCAAGGAATTGAAAACTTATTTTAACACATAATGATGGAGAACTTCCCCAAGCTGGTGAAGGAAATAGACTTTCGGGTAGTCCAGGAAGCTCAGAGAGTCCCAAAGAAGTTGGACCCAAAGAGGGACACACCAAGACACATCATAATTACATTAACCAAGATCAAAAATAAGAAAAGGATCCTAGAAGCAGCCAGAGAAAAGGAAACAGTTACCTACAAAGGAATTCCCATAAGACTGTTAGCTGATTTCTCAAAAGAGACCTTACAGGCAAGAAGGGGCTGGACAGAGGTGTTCCAAGTCATGAAAGGCAAGGACCTACATCCAAGAATACTCTATCCAGCAAAGTTTTCATTTAGAATGGAAGGGCAGATACAGTGCTTCTCAGATAAGGTCAAGTTCAAGAAGTTCATCACCACCCAGCCTTGCCACCGGGATGGCCGAGTGGTCAAGAAGTTCATCACCACCCAGCCTTTATTGTATGAAATGTTAAAGGGAGTTATATAAGGTATGGAGGAACCTCAACAGGGGAGTGGTTGGGGGAGAGGGTGGGAATGGGGCACAGAACAGGTAGCATAAATGGTAGG
>PVJI01026921.1:0-18355 GCA_004026765.1 Micronycteris hirsuta
TACAGTTCCCAGTTGACCATGCGATACTTTGAAATGCAACTTGGTTTAAAAATATGGGGCAAATGGAAAATAGATTTACATTAAAATATTCATTTATTTTAAATGGGTATATTCTTTACTGATATCAAAATAACTAAAATGTTCCTACTAATCTTGGCTATATTGTACTTAGTGTATCCTCTTATAGTTAGTGTTTTTCATCTACAAGATGTGCAGAAGTCAATAATTAATTAACATTTTATTTAAACGCCATGTGAAAGATGTATCAGGCGTGTGCATGTGTGTGTGCTTGGCTGCCAAAGGTAAACCCTTCATATGTATTTTTGGATGCAGTGTGTTATTATTTAATTTTTTTCAAAAATGTAGTAAAATCTTTGGTACCTAGCAAATGCAGTATTGATTATGCCATTTACTGAAAAAGCCAATCTTTAATGGTGTTGTTTCATACAGGAATAACATTTATCAAAGACTGTTTTCTAAAAACAAAGTTTCCTGAACTCTTGTTCTGTCAAAATATGTTCATATGTTATTCTTCACTTTTATTTTCCTGATAAATTTTGCATATCAAATAGTATAGTCTCATAAGACTATACTATTTCAATTTAAATAAAATCAAAATAAAACTGAGTCATGTTCTTTACAATAAAGGTTATTAAATTTAGTCTCATTTAATAGAAAATAAACCATTAAGACTGAAATGCATTTTAAAATTTATTATCTTAATGCCAAAGTGATGTCAATCTAACCTAAATTTTAGTATCACTTTATAAAAATATCCAACTGTTAAATTGTTTTATTATTACATAGCATTAATATTAATAACATTTTAACATATTAATATTATCAGTATTATTAACAATAGTAACATCAATGCTAAGATTAGTTTAACAGGATAATTTCAGTAACATTAATATATGGTCAACTGAATTATTCATAATATAGAGCCATTAAAAGTGTGTTTTCCTGAAAAAAAAATACACAGCAAAAACAGTTTACGGTAATGCTGCTAAAGAGATTGAACTTCATCATAAAAATGTCATGTAAAATTATATTTTAATATTTAATATTTCTAAAATAGGACATTCACTGAGATAGAAATAATACACAAAGAATAAACAGCAAAATGTTCTACTGATATAAGTCTGATAATAGAAGTACCTTAGTGTATGTTTAGCTGTATTTAAATCTGAAACAGTTTGTAAAACATGAATGTGCTCAATTTAAATTGCAATTATAAATTTCAGGTTATTTAGAATATCTCTTCTTTTTTTGTAGTTGGTGGTGGTTTGTGGTGTTAGTTGGCACAGGTAGGGGAAAAAGAAAGCAGCTGTTTGTCACAGGCATTCTGCGGGAGAAAATGATTAGGCCCATACACTGGTTTTCATCCAGGTCAGGTGAGAATTGAGGGAAGGTGATTTGTTTGTTTGTTTGTTTTTTTGTCGCTGTTAAATTTTCATTTGAAGCAATCAACAATTTACTTATTTGTTTTATATTCTGCTCAGTAAGATCGCTCCATTTTCTTCAGGTGCATGTTATTTTAAACAGCTTGTCATTTCTTCATGGTAGAGTCCCTACTCTTGTTTGATTGCTGGTTATCAAATAAATGATACACTTCTTAAAATAATACCCTTTGGAAGTCAAACGGTTGTCAAATGAATTATTTGAATGTCAAAATCATATATCCTCATAATATAAATATTTATTTCAGTTGCTAACCATCAAATCATATGTTTAATTAATGATATCAAATTGTGCAATGCCTGAAAGCAATTGCTTGGCAGATGGTCAAGAAAGCACCAAATCATTTCCATTGGCAGAATCATAAGACAAAAGCAGCTATCATCCCATTCTCCAGTCGGTCAATTCATTATTTATTTATATGTGATTTTTAACTTAAAATAGCTCCATAAGAAACAGTAATTAATTTTGAAAAAAACACTATAAATAATAAAAATAATATATACTGAATTATATATAAGCATGTAGAACAGTTTTGTAAAACATAAATGTGCAATTTCACATTTATGTTTTACAAAACCGTTTTCCTAATGTTTAAACCTAAAAAAGCAATCAAGATTTACTCTGTTACCATTTGTGCCAGAAGTAAGCCCTGTTCTGAGTGAGGCAGGAGAAAATGGGTGTAAATGCAGTTCTTTCACAGTGCTCTCTTTGCCACTGAGAGACAAGAGGTTGTTGGAGGTGATTAATAGAGAGATTCTTAACAGAGCACTTGAAACCTGCTTCCTTCATAACATGAAATTTCAGTCACACTTTCAAGGAAAGAGAAGAAATCCTTTCAGGTACTGTTTTCAGATAGAAAATTAACGTGGTCCAGGGTGCAGTGTTTGTACTATTATCTAAACATGCCGTGTATTTTCACATCTCTGTGTTTTTCCATATGAAGCCTCCGATGCTGAAATTGAATTTCCTTTTGTTTACCTGAAGAAATATCCATTATTGAAGGGCCAAGTTATATGTGTAATGAAATGTTGTGACATATTAGTTATCACGTGTCTTTCCCTGCACACTTGCAAATAATGTCATTTTACCAGACAAATGAGTTGTTCATTGACTTGAGGAGTTGGCACAGTGAAACCAAGGTCAAACTGTGTAGTGTGCATCTTAAAATAAGTAATATATTGAAAGAAATTTCTGAGTCTGTCTCCCCCTGTCCCAAAGGACATATTAACTGTTCAGTGGAAGAGGGCATTAGCGAGGGAACAGTGGAGTGAGGTCCTGGTTCAAGTGTTGTACCCCGTTCATCTACCATCACTAAAGTTAGCATGAGGTAGAGGGATGAGAGGTGAAACATGCAGATAACCTGGAGGATCTCCGAGCAGGTGCCACTTGAGTTCTGTGTCTCATCTGGAACTCTGGCTGGCAGAAACCTCACAGACTACTTTGAACTGCCAGCGTGAATAGGACAGAGATCGAAGAGAAGCTGCATGTAAGAGTGAACCAGCTCTACAAAGTTTTCTGAAGAGCCAAAAAATGCGTAAAAGTCGGTGAGAGGAATCATAACTACAAAAAGGAACAAGGTGTCTACAAGGCTTTTCCAGTCTCTATAACTGAATCCACCAGCGGATACAACACCGTACAAAGGGAACACAGACGTCTCAGCAGATGCTCACATCGAAGGAGAAGAGTTACCATAGATTATATGAGACAATGTAAAGCTTATTTCTTGCTCATATCATGACTTTTGATGGGATTTTGCTTATTCATCACATCCCTCCCACATATGTCTTGAAACTAATGAGTATCTCCAACATAAGTGTAAATCAAGAAAACTAAAGGTGGAGGGACTTTAAATCAGTTGAAGAAGTACTAACATAACTTAGTTTGTTCTAAAATCATCAAGTTAAAATATCCACTATTGGGAATACTCAATGGTATATTGCGGTTGGGAAAGAACTTAAGTACAATTATTTAAAAAACATTTTCTATGCATGATATATGACATATTATATTATAGTCATCACTCATTGACCTGAAAATGAAGCTTTCCATTTTCCTCCTAGTTAAATCAATTGCTCCTTCTGCTTCACCAGAAGACTTTATGCACCACTGTTTTATAGCACTTAACAAAGACATCCATATGGTAGTCATTTATGTATATAGTAGTCTCCTGACATAATAGAAAATTCTCAGATATGTATAGAATATATCTATTCAAGTATGGATCTCTCAGTTCCTAACAAAGGGCTCAATATTTTACTGAATTTAACCTGATAGAACTGAATTGAAATCATGGAGTCAGAGGTTCCAAGTTCAATGAGTAGCAAGCATATTTGTGAAGATTAATTGTTGAGAATGATTTTGCCATAAAAACATATTTATAATACCGGAAGGAAATAAGAGGTTACCACAAAAGAGATATTGAAGCACAGAGAAAAGAATATTGAACTCCAAATGAAAATAATTGCTTCCTGGCCTTATTTATGAAAGCAATGGTTTTATCATCATGAATAAGTGAAAAATATGTTTTACTTTTTTGAAATGGTAATAACTTTTATCTTATATGTACAATAATATTTCCAATGTAAAAAATGCATATATGTGTACATATTTTCTGTACCATAAAGGACATTAAAATGTAAAGTGCTATGTTGTATTTATTAATGCAATGTATAATTATGAATAGTTATAATGATATATTGAAAAATATATTTGCTCAATAAACATTATATGAAAGGCACTGTTCTAAGCGATAAGAAAAGTAGGAGGCAAAGAAGCAGACAAATCCTCACCCTCATGACTTTTTGTTTAGTAAATTATGTAATCCAGTATCCTTGCCAGTTTTTGAGTAGAGAGACAAAAAGAGAGCTCTACAACAGTCTAATTTAATACGTCTACTGAGGGACATTCGTTAGAGATATTGTTATAGTAATGAATGATCAGGAAGGAGATTTAACATTCTTCTTGAAAGAAAGCCTTCTCTGTAGACTACTTCACCTTGAAGCTTCTAATCCAATTTATTAAACAATTTATTTCATCTCTCTCTAAATGACAATTCATATCCTTTGGCTAAGAAGGAATCAATATTAACCTATGCAAACATTGTCTTCATGCATATATGACATGGAGAATAATATATATACTAAATATATAGAAGGATTCATATCTGTGTAAAAGTGAAAAGTGGTAAAAGCAAGACATAGCAAAGAAAGAAATTAAAAGGTAAAGTAGCTAATGAATTCTGATACAAGTGCAAGATGTTTTCAATGCAAATATAACTGAAAGGCTATTTAAGATAGCCAAATATTGAAAGACAGATTTTGATATGTAGTTGGAACTCAGTGTTTGATGAGTAAATGAATGAAAGGAAATTGAAGGCTTAAGTTGGTTTGTACGCTATCGGTCAAGGGTTGTACTGACTGGAGATGGTATATAAGCAATAAACAGTGAAACAGTGAGGTGCTCGATTCATTCATTCCCAAAACATATTCCCAGCATCACACTAGGCTCTGATGATAAAAGAAAATATGTTTCTTGGTTTTAAGGATGACGATTTGATTTCAATAACTATCTGCAGACTGAGCAGAAATCAATATTTTATGCTTAGTCTGCAGACAGTCTCTACAAAAGGTTTTATCTCCCCATCTGTATTGTTAAGAAGCAAGGGTCCAGGGAAAAATTAAGCTTCTTGCCTGCATTTAATGATCCCCAGACAATCTATGGAGCCCCTTTAATGGTATTTAAAACTGCTCTGAGAAAAGTTAAGTCCACTTCATTTCAACAATTCTTATGCATCAAAATGGCATAGGACACCATTTAAATCATTTCATAATGTAAAAAAACTAATAAAAATCAAATACTGACATACAAAATAGCACCACATCTTTAAAAACAGTATCTAATGTTTGTATGTGTCACTTTGCAATATAAAATACCCTCTCATGGACTGTAATGCATCTGATTCTCAAAACTAGCTTATCACCCCTATCGAAGAATATCTAAATCAAGGAAGTTAGATAGCTTTTTAGACCTGTAATAATATGCAATGAACAACTACAAAACATTATGTCTTACAGACTCCAAACATTCCTCCTACCCCCATTTGATTTTATCTCCCAAGTAGTGAAACTGAAGCCTTCTGTTCACTTTAAACTCTTCCACCCTGTAAATGCCATGGGAAAGATGTCAACCTGGAAAGTTTAATACTAAGAGAAAATATAATCAAAAGATTAAATTCAGCCCTGGCTGGTGTAGCTCAGTGGATTGAGCACGGGCTGGGAACCAAAGGGTCCCGGTTCGATTCCCAGTCAGGGCACATGCCTGGGCTGTAGGCCAGGTCGCCAGTGAGGGCCATGTGAGAGGCAACCACACATTGCTGTTTCTCTCCCTCTTTTTCTCCCTCCCTTCCCCTCTCTCTAAAAATAAATAAATAAAATCTTAAAAAAAAGATTAAATTCAAACTGCATACTATCTTACAAATGGATTCTCTGGAAAGATGCAGACTGACTGATCTCTTCCTCATGATCCTTCCTTAAAATGACTCATTTTACCTGAAGCACACAGGTGCTGGGATCAAGAGGGTAATTGCAGGTGTTAAGTAGGAGCTTTGTGCCAGTTGGATATGAAGAAAACAATAGAAAAGGTCTCATCGGGTAGGAAAATGAATGGGGGAAAATGATCAATGAAGTATGGAAAACAGTCTGTAGAGAGAAGAAGTGTTATCTCGTTTTTGAATAAGATTAGAGAGAAATTCATTTATTGAGCATGTGCTGCGAGCCGGCCGCAGCTGGGTCAGGGGTCTCTGAGGTGGGCAAGGCATAGGTGAAAATGGGTAACAGACGACAACACGTCTCAAAGGACCGTGAGGCTCTGTTCCGTTTATTGCAAGTACAAGCAGGTTTTTATACTTTCATTTTTGGAAGTGATTAACATTAGTGATTAGGTGAAGTAAAAACATTAATACAAAAGCAACTAGCAAAAGTACAGAAGTTTCCATGGATACAGTTACACATTAAACAAAGATTCTTTTTACCAAGAACACTATAAATCATACAATTGGAAATAGCTGTATGTACAAAGGATACGCTAGATTGGGTAGAGAATACAGGAAATTTTTTATAAGGCTTTTGTGATGTCTACCTTAGCTATCTATCTTTTTTGTCTAGAAATGTTTCTCTATATACTATGAACTCTGACTCCCTAGTTGATTGTTTCTACGTTCTTATTTTTGTAATAGCTAACTAGCTTTTCTTATAACTTTGCCTGTCTACTTCTAATTGATATATATTGCTATTCAAGATAAAGGAGGGGCTACTACTCTAACTACTTTTAGACATTCAGGGGCTAATTCATTAGAGGGGATTTTCTTCTTTGATTAAGAAATTATTTTATACAACTTTATTGGAATTATGCGATTCAATGAACTTAATATATAAATGTCTAACAATCCCACCACCTTTTGATCACTGAAATAAACATATAGGCAGGCAATAGTTTAGCCTGTTGGGACTGATTCAAGAGTTCTCATGGGAACAGTTGGGGATGATTTCTTGTTCAGATTCATAAACACATTGTTTAAGCAACTTGGCATGACTCAGTGGTCCGGGGAGAACTGGATGTCCCTTCAGAGTTTCTCTCAAAAACAATCACAGACTCTGTTCGAGTCTCTTTCTTCCTATGGCCCGTTCCCATGGGAATCAGGGCACAAGGTAAGACCATGAACAATAGCAGCAAGCAGGTTACTGAGAGCAAAGCCAGGAAAAATCACTGCCCACCCCCTCCCCATGCCATGTTCTCCTCTAGAAGATGGATTCCTTTGAATACCCTCTTCCCACGCCCGGACCTTGTCAGACGATGTGGTTATGAAGAGAACGTGGCAAGCATGGAAATGATGGCAACTGTCAATGGAATAGGAGATACAGAGGAACTTAATATATCAGCAGGTGGAAAATTGATTGAATAGCATTTGTTTAAGCGAGTAAAAATTAGAGGAAATAGTAAGAGAGAAAGGTCAACATAAATAAAATCTAAAGTAATTTTGAAAAACTCCAATTATATAAAGAAGTTGTTAGGCCAAATGATCCTAGTAAAAGATTCCCTGGCCGTTGTGGCTCAGTGGTTTGTGTATGAGATTGTGAACCAAAGGGCTCCCTTTATTGTACTTAATCTCTTTTACTAGTATCATTTATTTTTTTTAAGATTTTATTTATTTATTTTTAGAGAAGGGAAAGGAAAGAGAAAGAGAGGGAGAGAAACATCAATGTGTGGTTGCCTCTCGCATGCCCCCTGCTGTGGACCTGGCCCACAACCCAGGCATGTGGCCTAGACTGGGAATCAAACTGGCGACCTTTTGGTTTGCAGGCCGGAACTCAATCCACTAAGCCACGCCAGCCAGGGCATAATTAATTCAAATTTAAATATTCATTCACCAGTTAGATAACCAGTTAGAATCACTATTGACAAAGAAATTGAATGTAAATCAGCCTCATTTACTCCACTTTAGGGGAAAAAAAAGGTGACTATTCCTTGCTTAATGAAATTGCTATAAATGTATTTTGCCATTCCCATCAACATATGTCCATGAGACCAGTTTCTCTACAGTGAGTTATTATTGTATACTGGTGAAACAAAATTATAGTTTTAATAGTGATTATCCATATTAACCATCAATATACATATATTCCATGAACAAAATGCATACCAATATTTTAAATTTTAATACAACAAAGGAAAGTTCTTCTTCCTTCTTTAACTAACTTTATGTTGCTAAAGAAAGAAAGAAGTCTAAGATGACATTAAGTGTTTGACTTACACAAATGAAAGGATAGACTAGCCATTAACTAAGAGGAACTAGAGGAAGCACAATTTTTTTCTGGATAGAAATCAGAGCTCAGTTTTGGCTATACCAAGATCACCATCTCTCATCCACATTGGAAAGAACATGTTGAGTAGGCAGTTAGCAGGAGTTAGAGAAGTATAGCTTAGAGACACAAATTTGAGTGTTGTCATCTCATGAAAGTAATATAAAGACATGCAAATGGAATAATCTCTTAAAAATATATAGCTAGAAAACAAAAGTAAAACAGAGTAAGGCCCTAAGAGAGGGGTGTCAAACTCATTTTCACCAGGGGCCACATCAGTCTCGCTGTTGCCTTCAAAGGGCAGAATGTAATTTTAGAACTGTATAAATGTAACTACTCCTTAACTAGGGGCAAGGAGCTCGGCGCTGCCGCCCAGTAAGAACAAGGTAGAGGGCCAGATTAAGCCTGTGGGCCTTGTGTTTGCCACCTATGATTTAAGAGATGTGGGATGTAAGGAGGAACAAGTAAATAAGACTAAGGAACAAATGATTTTTGTGAAATATTAAGAAACATGAGAGTATGATGTCTTGGAAATGAAGGGGAGAGTTGTGCTTTTAAAAAGAGAGTGATTTATTGTAACATAGTGCTGATGATTTAAATAAAAAGAAATCTGACAGTTGAACATAGATTTAGCAAAAATAAGCTCATTGGTGACTTTGGCAAAAAGCAGTTTAAATGAAGCAGTAGAAGCAGAAGAAACAAGTTTTAACTGAGTTTTAGGGAGAATAGATTGTTCTTTCAAGAATCTCAGGTGCAAATGCAAACATAGAAGCAGTGTTGTTTAGGGAGAGTGAACTAACCCCACGGGAAAGAATGATATACACATGCTCAATTGTTACATCATTTGCAAATCATTCCAAATTCTACAAAACAAACATTAAGTTATGTTTGAATAAGTAACTAAAATTTCAACATATGCACTTCCAAGACTAACATCTAATTTTTCTAGTTAGTGCTGATGAAAGAGTCACAGGATAAAATTAGAATAATCCGAAATAACTATATAGTAAGAGAACATTAGATCTGCCCACATTTAATGAGATGACAATTTTAAAACAGAGATTACAAGTATAACATATATCTAATTAGCTAGAGAAAACTGCTGATTCTGTTAGAACAAAAACTTCTGCCTCCCAGAGAAAATTTCTTAGTTGTATGTAATAATCACTACTTCTATTATGATAAAAATCTAAAATATTTTATTCTATAGCCAAATATGCTTTTTCAAAAGATACTGGAGTTAAAAACATATAGAATAGTTTATAATATATATAAAGGAATTCTATAATACATAACCAAATAATCATGCATATCATGTCAAATGAATCAACAAAATATATATTATTTTACCATTAAAATACACCATTAGTATACACCATTACTCTGTATATATAAACTACTATTTTTCTGAACCAAATATGTTCCCCTCAGAGTAGGTCTATATTGTTTAAATGTTTATCATGCTCTAACACAAAAGTCCCAACGTTGAATATTGGAAGGTCATGGCTGTACTAGGTTAAAATGGTTGTACTTGCAAAATTCCCTTTCCACTTTCCTTAGGCCAACTCATATTTAGAAACTTTAAAGTGTCTAGAAATATGAGTTCTTATTTGTATAGTTGCCAAGATAATAAATAAAAAACATTTAAGGAATTATTCTTTCAAAACAATTTTTCAGCTGAAGAAATTTAGTAAATTATGTACAACACAATAATTTTGAAATTTCAAAATTGTGTCAGTATCAACATTTTTTGAGGTCCTCAAAAAATTTATTAATATTTGTGGAACCCTTAAGAGCACTATATGATTACCTCTTACTATGGTGACTAATTACTGTAACTAGTATATTATAGATATACTATTTAGCTGTATTAGTTTCTGCATTACACTGATATACAACATTAAAGAAAGATAAAAATCCTTTAGAAAATGCATCTGAAGATTTAGTTGCAGAATTATACTTCTAAACATAACTTGAATTTGTAATAAGTGTCTGTGAAATTTTATTTCCTGTGTTATATAGGATTAAAAACTGTACATATGGTCATTTGCCTCCTGTAGTCTACTTTCCATCTACTTTTCCTTCTTTTCCTCCTTTTGTCATCCCAAATCAATAAATGGTATCACTATTCATTAAGTTACTCAGTTCAAAAACCTGAAAGACATGGTCGATTCATCCCACTGCCAACATCCTTTGGCAAGCTACCTCATTTCTCACCTGGATTATACATGGAAATTCTGTCTGGGATCTTTCTTCTCTTCTTGACATCTGCAATCTGTTCTCTGCACACCAACTAAAGTGATAACAAAAATTAAAAATCTCACCATTTAAAACTGCTTATCACCAAAAAGTTTTGATCTACATGTTAGGACACATGAGGCCCTACTTATGTGCATCTGTTTCTGCATCTTCAACTGCTTGCCCAATTGCTTGTTGTGCTGAAATCATAGCAGCCTTCCTTCCATTAGTCTGTGACCTAAACTAGCTACCCGTTCAAGGACTTTCACTTCATGGTTCCTCTGCCTAAACTACACGGTCCTCACATTTTTCTTTGTGACCCACAACATAGTACAATGCCAGTGCTCCAGTTGTTTTTGACCAAAAGTCATTCCTAGACCACACCCAGACCTAACTCTAAGTATGAGAGTTCCCTTGTATATATAATTTCTTGTCCTTTAAAACAAGGCATGACATATTTAGGTACAGAATACATATTCGATAAGCCAGAAAATATGGTTCACTAGTGTATGTGAATCTTAATTTGTAGATTACTTAATTAGTAGATGTGAAAAGGAATGAGAAGGATGTAAAGGAAAACGCAGAAGCTCTTCTATGAAAGATTAGAGTTCAAATCTCATCTCTTCCATTTACTACTGTATATAATGCTACTGGCCTTTTCTACAAAAAATCCCAATGGATTTCTGTTTATTAAATGCCATTATTCCTAACTGGCATTTAATAAATGAAATAAAACTACACTTCATATGTGTCTCACTGCTTCAGACATAATGTTAATTACTCTCTTCTTTTTTACGGATGTATTCTAAAAAGTAACTTCTTGATGTATTATTTCATGCAAGGTAAACTATTAGGTAACAAGTACATTCAGGAGAAATTCATATATACTAAACTGAATTGAGGAATGATGCAGATTTGAAAAGTTTTGTCTAAAAATGTTGTCACTAGTCAATTATTGACATGACTCTTACAAAGCCAATAGGCACAATTTAGAAGCCTTAAAATCTCCTCAATCCTTGTATCTTTCCCACATAGAAGCCATAAAAGCAATTTGTTTACTGTATGTGTGTTTTCATGTTAAAAATAATTCAATAGATATTAAATTTAATAACTCCATGTACAACAGTAAATTATTCCATATTTCATAACAAATGGGGAAATGAATAACCTCTCATTATCTAAATGTGGATCAAACAACTCTATAATTTTCTTTAGAACTCCAATTGTTTCCAAAGATACATATACCTTAATAGTTATAGTTTTTTAAAACAGAAAAAAATCTGATCTCTATTATAGACTTTGAATTTTACTTCTCAGAGGACATATCCTTTGTGTTCTGTACTGAATAATTAATGTCATTAGAAAACAGAATGAATAGCTGTCATTAAAAACATCTGGGGAATTCCAGCTCCACCATAACTGCTGCCTACTTGTGCTGCCCAAGTGGAAAGCAAGGTTATATTCTTTATTCTTGCTTTTAAATTGCCTTCAACAAGTGACTATCCCAATGAAAATTATTTTACCTCATAAAGATTCAAATTCAGTTTCCAGTCAGGGTAATATAAAACAATAGATCATTCAGCATAATGGATGATAAAAAATATATTGACATAATATCAATTAGTATAGGAAAATCAATACTTTTTATTTTCTGCTGTTAGAATGATAAAATATTATATTCCTAATACTGTCAGTGTTCCTAAGGATATCAAAGGAAGGGGACAGATGTTTCACTAACTGTGCGATTGGTATAGACATGTAGCCTTAGAATTACCTCGTATACAAAATCCCATAGTGGTGATCTAATTCAGTAAGACAAAGGAGTGATACTTAAATTATAAGTCATGTAAATTGATTTCCAATTCTCAAATGGTTATTTTAAACCGCTACTATAAAAAACAAAGCATTTCAACAATTTTAATTCAATGCCAACTAATTTATTAACTTTATTTTTATTATGCCTTAATTCTTAAGGTGCAGAAAAATAGAGCTCATCTGAATAAAAATTTTTTATATGTTTTAATCAGTCATTGGATAAAGTAGAACTGTTAAGAAGGAAAATAGAAAAATACATGATGTGAAAGTAGTGGAGGTGGAGTTCTGCCAACCTGGTAATGTGAGTGTTAAGAATTATTATTAGGAAATTTAGTAGATTCTTCCTTCCATTGTTATAAATTTTCTTTTGCTATTTTCATTAGTTGAGTTCTTCTAAAAACTCTCAAGTTTTTCATCATCAGTTTTTTAGAATTTTAATTATTTTTCAAACATTTCATATAGTTTATTTAGTTTCAAGTTAAAACTTAGAGTACTTTGGTTATTTTTTTTTTCTAGAAAATCTTGTTAATTTTGATTTGTACTTCACAAAACACCTCGTTATCCCTCATAATTTTTTGTGAATTACTATAGGTTAAAATTATTTTCAAACAATAACATCCATTGATTCATTTCTATTCACAACATGTCAGGTAGTTTTTGTGTATGTCAACTTTTGCCTCTGGCATGATTGTATACATACTGGTTTTAAAAAGTGTTGATTAACATATTGACGTACATACATATGTACATATATATGTATATACACGGTCTGGCACAAATGATGCCCTTTTTTATTACAAAATCTTTTATTGCAAAATCAAAGCATTAATTCTTTAGCATAACAATAACACACTCAAGCATATCGTATGACATTTAAGGGGAAATGTTCAAATTAAAATGATAAATTATTACACCCATATTAGTACCCTACCAGTCACACTCAAGTAAGCATTACTTTTGCCAGGCCCTTTAATGGTATTTCATTAAATAAATTGATTGAGTAACAAAAAGATAAACATTGAAAAAGTAAGTATGTCCTACAATAGATTACTATCTATTAGAAAGATAAAAATTGCATGTGCTAAAATATTACACAATATGAATAGTTGGCATCATTGATTCTGCTTAACAATTTACCAAGAAAGACTTCAAGGTGAGCCCAAATTTTGAAGAAAGTCTTTATAAATAATCTTGAACATTCTATCAACATAGCTCTTTTCTCAAAGACCACACATTTTTTTAAATGAACATATATTTTTATGAGTTGTGTTATAATCATACTACCATAAGTAGTATTGAAGCAACAAACCTAAGGTAACAGTTTTAATGAGTAAGCATACCAGCTTCTTTTACCGATTTATAGTTAATATATGTTTTTGATTACTTAGCTTTCTTTTCTTAAATAATTCAGCCATAAAAGTTGAGATTTTGTACAAATATTATTCTTGTTTCACTGTTTATATATTTTACCTCTGAAAAATGAAAGGGATTTTTGGTGAGGATGTCATAGAATTTGAATTAATTCCTAGCTGTGCAATACTAACTGTATAATTTCAATCATACTATCTTAATTGTTCTTATGTTTTCTTTTCTATAAATTGGGGCAATGATATTGTTATGGAATTAAGTAAATTAATAAGTAAAAACAGGAAGGTATTCACAGATATATGGAATGTTAGGTATTAATATTATGAATTTAGTGGCACTGACCTCAAACAGTATAAAGTTTTTTTCTTAAATTACACACATCCAAACATGTTAAGTATATTATTTCAGGAGAAGAAATATTACTTTTTTTTATAAAGCAGAATAGTATCGATTGATACAGAAATGCAATCTGTCACCTCAGTCATAGTAACTTCATATTTTTAAGAGAATATTCCCAATATATATCTCTAACATTTTGTATATAAATTAATTTATTTGTATATATTTATTTATTTATTTATTCATATATATTTATTTTTATATATGATATTTAAGAAGTTTCAGAAAAAGATTCTGTACCCAAATAAATTTTGAAAATGTTACACATAGTTACACATACATTATTCTTCCAGAGAATAATAATTTACTATCTAGTAAATTCTGAGTAAAAACTAGTCAAAAGGTTTAAAGCTGGCCAATCACAAATTTATGTCACCATAGCACTTATTCTTATGGTGTATATGTAGGAAAGAATAATCTTTAAATAAACTGTAACACTAATGTTCTCTGGAACACAGTAAGGGAAAATTTGCTCTGAGTCCACAAATGTCCTTTAACACAGGATGAAAAAGTAACTGAGATATTGATATTTATGAAAAACTCTCAATATAGTGAAAGTTTTAAAATAGTCAAAACTTTGACTACTAAATGAAACTCTCCAAACATCTTAGGTCTGCAAAAATGTTCTAGGAACCTAACCTCTTACACACTGGCTTTATTATTAGATGGCTGGTGATTGCTGCTCCCCTCCGGCTAGAAACATGCTTAGAACGATCTTCTAATGGTTTCACTTCTTTTCTGGAACCCAGGAAATGCAGAAATATATAAGATATAAGAAACCTGAAAGTTGCAAAAGTTAACAAGTTTTGTGAAACTTCACATTGCAGGAGAAATTCAAGGAGCATAACTATTAATCAAAAACTAATTTTTCACTTTTAAATTGTCATTTCTAGGGACTATTAAAAGCAGAACAAATAAAAGTCAGTGTTTTATTGTCAATGTATTCATAGTCTATGGATGTTTTGAATTATTTTCTTGTTCTATTAATTCAGCTGAGGAGAAACATACTAAACAATTCACATTTAATTTTTATCTTTATAATTTACCTGTACATGTAAAATTGAGTTTATAAAGTCTGTAAACAGGAGCTCTTGCAGAGCATGATAGGAATACTAATTGAGGAACAGATGATTTGTACGTTGAATTGCCCTTATAAAATCAGCAGTGTAGCTTGCTTTGAGTTAGCAAACATTCTGCATTGTGTTCAATCCAAAAGAGCTTGAATAAGCGCAGTAAGAAATACAGAAGCAAAATAGAGGAAAAAAATTGTTAAACCTGTTTCACACATATAACATGATAATGAATACTAAAGCTAATAATGTGTTCACTAATTAACTTTAAATTTAACATGTATAGATGGACATTCAATAGGATCAACAGTATTTTTAATATGCCTTTATGTTTCTTTTATTATTTGTAAATTTTAAAAGCACTCCTTCGATATTTAAATTAAAGAGGGCTAGAGGAACTTTATCATTGTACAATAATAAGATTGCGTTATCTCAAAATTATCTTTCATTTTATTAAAGGGAGTTTAAAACTATATACATAAAATATAATACCACTGAAACTTGAGCAATTCTCTTATTTTTTTAGCTTATTCATAGGAAAAGTTGATGTATAAGAACAAATAAAATTTTTACTGTCCTTATATATAGCTTTATGCTTTATAGGATAGTCAGATTTTTAAGATTTTTTTACTATGAGATATCTATTTATGGTAGGATAGAAGAGAGAGAAAAGAATAACAAGTTTTATTTTTGATTTGTACTGTGATAACATGTTTAAAATATCTAGATTTGATTGATGTTTAAAATCAACTATTCTCTTGTGAGACGCATTCAAGGGCTCCCTCTCGGACCCATGCACACTGGGGGTCTTTCAGCTACTTTTACTTTGATCTTAAGAATTCTTTATTAGATTGGCTGTTTATTTTTCATTATTTCCCAACTAGTCAATATTCAAAATTCATCTTCAGTTTCATTTGGTCCCATTCCATGTCCAGATGGACAGAACAACAAAAGAAAGTCACTATTGGCTTTCTCTCCAATGCATGGCTTACAACATCACATTTAGAACTACAGGGTAGCAGAATTTAAAGGGTTAATACATTTTAAAAAAGAAGCAGAAAAAATGCACAAAATCACCATACAGAGGTATTTGCTTAAAACTGCACCTGAATAAGAGAGGTCTTGATAAAACAACAAGTTTTTGCTTATTTTCTTCATATCATTGAGTTGTATAAATTAATATAATCTGATTACAAATATTTTATCTGACACATATATTAAAAATGTCTCTCCAAGTTAGTAGCCTGCCTTTTCATTTTCTTAAGGGAGTTTTAGAAGAGTAAAAGGTTTTAATTTTAAGTCCAACTTACCTTTCATGTCCTATCGTCTTTGCTTTTTGGAGATTTTATTTAAATAAATAAAAAGATGTATCATATTTATGAAATGGAAGATAGAATTCTAATAGATATTAATTCTTCTCAAATTTACCTATAGGTTAAATGCACTCTCAGTGGAGTGTTTTGAACCCTAGCAAAATGTTTTGGACAAAATTGGCAAGATGATTAAAAATATATTAGGTAATGCAAAGGAAAAATAGCAAGTCGCTTTTAACAGAGAAATACAAGATTTAATTGTGTTAGACATCAAGAGTTATGAAACACGAGAGTTATTTGGCAGAAAACACAACAAATATAGCAATCAATCACAATAAAAAGTACATGAGCAGACACAAATTCACAAGGTACCCTGAATTATAACAAAATTACCACTAAAATTCTGTGAAGAAAGGATGTTTTTTCAATTAACGGCATTTGTTTAGTTGGATAGTCATATGGAAAAAAGTAATTAGCACCCACAGATACATTAAAAATAATCAGATATGGACCATACAATTAAGCAATAAAAACTTTATAATTTAAATAAGAAAATGTCTTTATGCACTTGAGGAAATCAATAATTTTTTAAATAAGACACAAAAAATACTAACAGTAAAAATGATAAAGTAAGCTTTATTAAAATATAAAAATGTATTCATCAAAAGAAAAAATTATGAAAATGCAGTCAAGCCACAAACTCGAATTTGAATATATTTATGATATATATGCAAACAGGAGATTCTTTCTGGAATACATATAAAACTCTTAAAAAATCATTGTTTCTAGGGCTTTTAGCTAAGATCAGGCACGAAAATCAGCAAAAAAAAATACATGTAGTAGAGAAACGTGGGGTAAAATTTAAAGGGCATTTCAAAATAAGAGCATACTAAAAGTCAAAAAGTCAGTAATCTAATAAATATAGATCAAAACCATGCGGTATCATTATCTACCCATGCATCAGGACCCATGGACAAAGTCAAAGGGGGTTAAGATTGAGGATGGAAGGTTGGGGTGAGTGGGGCAGGAGAAAGTGGTGGGGGGAAAATGGGGACAACTGTACCTGAACAACAATTAAAAAAAAAAAGAAAAGAGAAGACCAAATACAGGTGAGGCTATGGAGTAACCAGTACTCACACATGTTGGAAATATAAACTCATATCATCTCTCTTCTTATATACAGTTAAATATATTTTAATAGCAAACATACAGGAAAAGAACAGAAGACAGAAGACGGACAATATTAAAAATATGTTCTTGCCTATAGGATAATTTCAAAAAGCATAGTGAATACATGTTATCTACCTTACAATTTTTAAAAATACTATGAACACTATTTGATCAATGTCAATATTTACTTCTTTTATAAACTTCCAAATGCAGAAAGTGTCATTTTATTTATAGTTGTTTTAATAATCAATTGTTGAAATTTGTTCAATAAAATATTTTTATTTGGATTTTATTTATTAAATAAATAAATTCCCTCTTTTTTATTAAATACTAACACACAAATGAATGTGAAAAAAATCTTGTACCAGCCTGATTTTGTGCTCTATATTTCCTTTTGCTGTTGTACATTAGATAGTTTCAACTCAAAGGGAACAAAATATCTAGTATTCAGAAGCACAAACAAAAAGAAGTTTTTCCTGCCCGGCTGGTGTAGCTCAGTGGATTGAGTGCGGGCTGGGAACCAGAGGGTCCCGGTTCGATTCCCAGTCGGGGCACATGCCTGGGTTGCAGGCCAGGTCCCCAGTGAGGGCCATGTGAGAGGCAACCATACATTGCTCTTTCTTCCTCCCTTCTCCTCTCTCTAAAAAAAAATAAATAAAATCTT
>PVJI01026922.1:0-18362 GCA_004026765.1 Micronycteris hirsuta
AATGAACGAGAACTTCCCAAATCTGGCAAAGGAAATAGGCTTCCTGGAAATCCAAGAAGCTCAGAGAACCCCAAAGAAGCGGAACCCAAAGAGGAACACACCAAGGCACATCATAATAACATTACCCAAGGTCAAGAATAAGGAAAGAATCTTACAAGCAGCAAGAGAAAAGGAGACAGTTACCTACAAAGGAATTCCCGTAAGACTGTCAGTGTATTTCTCTAAGGAGACCTTCCAAGCAAGAAGGGGCTGGAGAGAAATATTTCAAATCATGAAAAGCAAGGGCCTACAACCAAGAATAATCTATCCAGCAAAATTTTCATTTAGAATGGAAGGGCAGAGAAAGTGCTTCTCAGATAAGGTCAAGTTCAAGGAGTACATCATCATGCAGCCTCTACTATATGAAATGTTATAAAGTTTCGTATGAGGACTCAGGAGCGAAGGCATCGAGGCCAGATGAGCTACCGGGGAATTCAGATCAGTCACTGCCAAGACGCTTGTGAGGTAAACAAGCAAAATACAACCAGAGAAACAAATTATAACCAGAGACATTGAAATTTAGAATAATCTGGCAGTAACCAGAGGGGAGGGGGAAGGGGATAATGGGGACAAGGGTATTCAGGAACTGCTATAAAGGACACATGGACAAAACCAAGGGGGAGGGTGGAAGCAAGGGAGGGAGGCGGGTTTGCCTGGGGTTGGGGGTGGGGGTAAATGCAGACAACTGTAAGTGAACAACAATAAAATAATTTTTAAAAAATGCCCAAAAGTAACTCATGCAATGATATAATTGTTTTCCACTACAGTGACCACTTTAGAAAATACTGTTTTTTTTACATTTTCTATTTTATACTCAAAATATGTGTTATTCTAAAATCTAGGGTGATACTTTCTGAGTTAACACCGATGAAACTTATTAGTAGAAAATGATTCCTATGTCAAAGAAAGCAAAACTGCCATGATTACAATGATTTTGAGGGGCTGAAGGACCTGTGTCAAATTTCTAACAACTTTTATTATCTCAGTATCTTTTTAATTTTTAATCCAGATGTCCAGATGTTCTCCATGTTTTCATGCCTGCTGGAGTAATCCTGTCCTTTAAGCATTAAATAAAAATGCTCAAATATTTTTCTTCTATGTGTTCCAAGCAGTGTCCTCCTGGGTTGTGGTGGGTGATATTACATTTGTCATAGTCACCTCTGGTTTGAGCTCTGGCTTCTGCCTTTTGTTATTTCCTTTCTCTTCCCATATTGGTCCAGATATAGAATGCATTTGTTTCTTTGTGAAAACATTTATTCTTACAATGTGTACTTTTTAACCTGCAATGACATGGAGAAAGATTAATTGTGTGGAGATTAAATAACTGTATTTAAAGTGCCTAGCATAAGTGTGCCTGTGAATATCTTGTCTATCATAATAGAATTCTGATTATATGCATAAAGTCTCATTTGATAGACCTGGATTTTGATCCTTGTTCCACTCCTGTTCGACCCCTGACAGTATAGTTGAAAGGATCAAATGAGATACTGAAAAAATTTATCTGGCAAATGCATTTTTTTAGTATTCTGGTTTTAAAGTTTTGATTTTTTTCCTTCTAGCCTCCCTGTAGCATGTGGGTACATGGTACCACTCTACTTACCCTTTTTGTCCATTAGCTTATGGATATCAAAATTGAAATTATAATGTGGACATATCTCAGGATGTGTAAATGGTAATAATATATATGTTTTATTTTTATTAAAACATAATCTCACTAGCTATTGAGGATTTTATTTGATTTTTGTCTTGTTTTGATTTGTGGACTATACATTGCTTTTGATGCCCTTAGTGCTTTTAAGGGCTCCTTTGATTGGGGGTTTGAATTTGATCTGGGGCTTTTGCTTTTTTGAATCTAAGATGTGTTTTCACAAAGAGAAATATTTATGGTCTTTACTATTCCTCTCTCTGAACAACAGAATTCAGTGGGATACACCAAAATGATCTTGGATTTGAGTTAATTTATCCTCTTAGTCCCTTTAGAAACTGGAAGATTCTATGGCCTTCAACCAACCTCAGTTTTTGTCCTTTAGCTAAAAAAAAGAAAGTTCTAAGTATAACTACTTCTCTCTGGGAGTGTTTTATTCAGTCTACTATACTGAATTCAAAACAGTGGCCCAGAGTGGGTTTTTTAATTGTTTTTTTTTTTTCCAGTACCATTTAACCCTGTTATATGTCCCTCCGCTTTGCAACCACCACCCTGTTGTCCATGTCCACAAGCCCTTTTACCCTTTTGCTCAATCCCTCCACTCCTAAAACCCCTCCATAACTTTCATCCTGTTCTCTGAGTCTCTCTCTGTTTTGCTTATTAGTATAGTTTGTTCATTATTCTGCATGTGAGTGAAATAACATTATACTTGTCTTTCTATGATTGGCTTATTTAACCTAGCATAATGTTCCTCAGGTCCATCCATGCTGTTGCAAAGGGTAAATTTTTTTTTAAGGATTTTATTTATTTATTTATTTATTTATTTATTTAAAGATTTTATTTATTTATTTTCAGAGAGAGGAGAAGGGAGGGAGAAAGAGCAATGTATGGTTGCCTCTCACATGGCCCTCATTGGGGACCTGGCCCGCAACTCAGGCATGTGCCCCGACTGGGAATCGAACCAGGACCCTCTGGTTCCCAGCCCGCACTCAATCCACTGAGCTACAGCAGCCGGGCCATTTTTAATTTTTTTTAATTACTTTACTGTTTTTCAATTACAGTTGTCTGCATTTTCCCCCCTCCCCTCCTCCCCACCCCACCTAACCCCAACTCCCTCCCTTGCTTCCCACCCTCCCCCTTGGTTTTGTCCACGTGTTCTTTGTAGTAGTTCATGAAAACCTTTCTCTCCACAATCCCCTCTCCCCTCCCCTCTGGCTATTGTTAGATTGTTCTTATTTTCAATGTCTATGGTTATATTTCGCTTGCTTTTTACTTTTCTTGCTTATGTTCTGGTTAAAGGTGAGATCATATGGCATTTGTCCCTTACTGCCTGGCTTATTTCGTTTAGCATAATGTTCTCCAGTTCCATCCATGCTGTTGCAAAGGGTATAAGCTCCTTCTTTCTCTCTGCTGTGTAGAATTCCATTGTGTGAATGTACCATAGTTTCTTGATCCACTCATTTGATGATGGGCACTTGGGTTGCTTGCGGCACTTGGCTATTGTAAATTGTGATGCTATGAACATTGGAATACATAGGTTCTTTCGGATTGGTGTTTCAGGGCTCTTAGGATATAATCCCAGCAGTGGAATTGCTGGGTCAAAAGGCAGTTCCAGTTTTAGTTTTCTGAGGAAGTTCCATAGTGTTTTCCACAGTGGCTTGACCAGTCTGCATTCCCACCAACAGTGCAGTAGGGTTCCCTTTTCTCTGCAACCTCTCCAACACTTGTTTATTGATATGTTTATGATGGCCATTCTGACAGGTGTTAGGTAGTATCTCATTGTGGTTTTAATTTTCATCTCTCTGATGGCTAGCTATGATGAGCATTTTTTTATATGTCTCTGGGCCCTCTGTATGTTCTTTTTTGGGAAGTGTCTGTTCAAGTCTTTTGCCCATTTTTTAAATTTTTTTTTTGTCTTCTTGGAGTGGAGTCGTATGAGTTCTTTATATATTTTGGAGATCAAACCTTTGTCTGAGATATCATTGAAAAATATGTTTTCCCATACAGTTGGTTCTCTTTTTATTTTAATACTGTTTTTATTTATTTATTTATTTTTTTAGCCATGCAGAAGCTTTTTATTTTGATGAGGTCCCATTTGTTTATTCTTTCCTTTATGTCCCTTGTTCTAGGGGACATATCAGTGAAGATGTTGCTGCATGGAATGTCTGAGATTTTCCTAACAATGTTTTCCTTTAGGACTTTTATGGTGTCACAACTTATATTTAAGTCTTTTACCCACATTGAATTTATTTTTGTGCATGGTGTAAGTTGGTGCTTGAGTTTCATTTTTTTGCAGGTAGCCATCCAGATTTCCCAACACCATTTGTTGAAGAGGCTATTTTTACTCCATTTTATGATGCTGCCCCCTTTGTCAAAAATTAATTGGCCATAGAGACTTAGGTTTATTTCTGTTCTCTCTATTCCATTTCATTGGTCTATCTGTCTATTTCTATGCCAGTACCAGGCTGTTTTGAGTACAATGGCCTTGTTATTCCATTTTTAAGTTTTTGAGGAATCTCAGTACTGCTATCCACAGTGGCTGCACCAGCCTGCATTCCCACCAACAGTACAAAATTATTCCCCTTCCTCCACATCTTTGTCAGCTCTTGTTTGCTGATTTATTGATGATAGCGATTCTGACAGGTGTGAGATGATATCTCATTGTGGTTTCAATTTGCATTTCTCTGGTAATTAGTGACATTGAGCATTTTTTCATATGTCTATTGCCCATCTCTATGTCCTCTTTGAAGAAGGGTCTATTCAGAGCCTTTGGGGATTTTTTTTTTTTTAAATTGGATTGTTTGCCTTTTTGTGCTGAGTTTTGTAAGTTCTTTATAAGTTTTGGATATTAACCCCTTATCAGATGTATTGGAAAATATGTTCTCCTATTCCATGGGTTGTCTTTTTATTTTGCTGATGTTTTCCTTTGCTGTGTACAAACTTTTTAGTTTTATGTAGTCCCATTTGTTTTTTGTTTTTGTTTTTTTCTTTTGTTTCCTTTTCCTGGGGAGATTTACCAGATAAAAAATTGCTATGAGTAATGTCAGAGATTTAACTGCCTATGTTTTCTTCTAAGATTTTTATGGTAGCACATATAATATCCAAGTCTTTAGTACATTTTGAATTTATTCTTGTGTGTGGTATAAGAAGGTAGTCTAGTTTTATTTTTCTGCACCTATTTGTCCAATTTTCACAACCCCATTTATTGAACAAACTAAGTATCTTGAGCCCATTGTATGTGTTTTCTTCTTCTGTCAACTATTAATTGAATATAAAGACGTGGGTTTAAATCTGGTACTGCATAAGAACAGACAGATCAATGGAACAGAATAGAGAGCTCAGAAATATACCCATGTGTCTACGGTCAATTAATATTCAACAAAAGGGGCAGAGGCATAAAATGGAGTAAAAATAGCCCCTTCAACAAATGGTGTTGGGAGATCTGGACGGCTACCTGCAAAAAAATGAAACTCGACCACCAACTTACACCATACACAAAAGTAAACTCAAGATGGATAAAAGACTGAAATGTAAATTGTGACCTCATAAAAGTCCTAGAGGAGACCATAGACAGGAAAATTTCAGATATCCCATGCAGCAATATTTTCACTGAGTGTCTCCTAGAGAAAGGGATGTAAAAGAAAGAATGAACAAACACGACTACATCAAATTAAAAAGCTTCTGCATGGCTAAATAAAACATCAGCAAAATGACAAGGGAATCCAATCATATGGGCAAATATATTTGCCAATGATACCTCATATGAGGGTTTGGTCTCCCAAATATATAAAGAACTCACACTACAGGACAAACAATCCGGTTAAAAATGGGCAAAGTGCATGAACAGAAACTTCTCCAGAGAAGACATACAGAGGGCCCAGAGACATATTAAAGGATGCTCAGCATCACTAGCCATCAGAAAAATGAAAATTAAAATCACAATGAGATATCACTTCACACCAATAAGAATGGTCATTATAAACAAATCAATAAATAACAAGTGCTGTCAAGATGGTAGAGAAAAGGGAACCCTAGTACCTTGTTGGTGGGAATGTGGACTGGTGCAACAACTGTGGAAAACAGTATGTAATTTACTCAAAAAACTAAAATTAGAACTGCCTTTTGACCCAGCAATTCCACTGCTGGGATTATACCCTAAAAATCCTGAAACACCATTTCAAAAGAACCTATGCACCCCAATGTTCACAGCAGCATTATTGACAGTAGCCAATTGCTGGAAACAGCCTAAGTGCCCATCTCTGAATGAGTGGATAAAAAAACTGTGGTGTATTTACGCAATGGAATACTACATAACAAGAAGAAAGAAGGAATGCCTACCCTTCTTTGGGGGGGGGGGGCTCTGCCCACAGAGCACCCCCATTTGCCACGGGTGAGAATAAGTCTACTAAGACATGATCTGCTTAGGGAAGAAAGATGGCCAATCTCTCAAAGGAGAAAGGCCTTGAGCTTGTTCCTCAATGGGATTTTATTGGGTTCAATTTGCACAGGAATACAGGTAAAGCTCATCAGTCATTGTCAGGCAGTAATGATCAAACAACAGATAACATTCAAAGAACTTTAAGGGCTTGTTCTGAGTCTGGGTCAGTTAGCTATAAGGCCATACAACTTTGGGAAACAAAGCCATTTTATACTTTTTATGCTTGGACCCTTATCAGAAAGTTGAGGGCATTCTTAGCAAAGCAGATTTCACAGGATTTTATGCATTCTTTCTTAGGCCTGATTGCCCCAGGGAACTGCCTGTTCCTGCCCAGGGCTGTACTGCTCTCCAGCATTATTTCAGGCTCAAGTCAGGTGGGGGAAGTAAGGCAGACAAGAGATTAGGAGACTTCTTGCAGACAGAATGAAGACTTAGGCTATGTCAAAGCTGAGGGATGAGGGTCCATCACCTCCTTTTTCTATAGCCCTCCAAGTCCTTCCCTGATGGCCCCATTGTGACCGTGCCTGTTGTCCCTCCCTTGAGGAATCTTACCCATCATTGGCTAACCAGTTGTCCATCCAGGGCCAAGCAGGGTGAAGTAAAGGGGGCAGAGGTGGTGCCCCAGCCGGGAAGATAAACTTTGTCTCCTTAGTGGCTTATGGTCCCAAAGTCTTTTAATTAGCCTTAGCCATGGGGGAGTTACAGCTTCTGAAACTAGGCTGGGCAGTTCCCAACACCGTTCCAGACAGGATGGATGGAACTGTACAGTATTATGCTCAGTGAAATAAGCCAGGCAGTGAAAGATAAATACCATATGATCTCACCTTTAAATGAAACCTAATCAACAAAACAAACAAGCAAGTAAAATAGAACAAGAGACATGGAAATAAAGAACAACCTGGCCATGATCAGAGGGGAGGAGGGAGGAGGATAATGGGGGCAAAGGGGAGAAGGGGTGGGTCAAATCAAGGAACATGTATAAAGGACCTATAGACAAAAACAATGGGGAAGAGGATTGAATGTGGGAGGTAGGGGGTGGGTAGGGCAGGGGAGAGTAATGGGGGAAAATAGGTATGACTGTTATTGAACAACAATAAAAAATAAAAAATTTAGAAAAATAAATAAATAAAGGTGCGGGTTTATTGCTGGGTTCTCTATTCTGTTCATTGATATATGTGTCTGTTTTTAATGCCAGTAACTTGCTATTTTGATTATTATAGACTTATAGTATAGTTTGATATTAACATGATTCCTCCAACTTTATCCTTATTTCTAAGGATCACTGTTACTATGTGGGGAATTTTGTGGTTCCATATGAATTTTTGAAATATTTGTTCTAGTTCTGTGAAATATGTCATTGGAATCTTGATAGTGATTGAGTTGAATCTGTAGATTGCTTTGGGTAGCATGGACATTTTAATGATGTTAGATTTTCTTATCCATGAACACAGTATGTGCTTCCACTTATTTGTATTTTCTTCAATTTCTTCAATGTCTGATCAGAGAATTTGATGGACCAACATATTTCTGCTCATTTTGGTAAGACCAATGAACCTACTTGAGGATCAATTAGTGTCTACCAATGGGGCAACGCACAGATTCCTAGGTGTCTTCACAGAGAAAAATTTAACACAAATGCTTTCTTTTTTATTTTTTAAAGAAAACAAATGCTATTCTTTACATAAGAAAGGTGACATTTTTAAAAATCATTAATATTTTCTATATCTTAGGTTATTTCAAGCATTGGCATTATTAACTTAATTCAATAAAAATAGAAAAATTGTGCCCAGAGTATCCAGCCAAACATAAAGTCCAAATGTGCAAATATGATCAACTCCTAAAGCATTTATAATTCATAATCCCCCCTAACTGCATGACCTTGAGTCTCTTTTTATCAAGTTGATAAGGCCAAGTCATGAAGATTGAATTTGAAATTCTAGTCATGTTTTAGTTCCTTTATTTTTATTTATATGAAAAATATGTATAAACTATCAGTAAATATGTTTAGAAGAGATACATTTCAAAAAATTGTCTTTAAAGTGGAAGTTTATATATGAAACACTATAAATGTAATATTGAGTTTGAAGAATTTCACTTTTGGATTATAAAATCACAGGAGATTTCTTTTTTTTTTCTTGTTTTATTTTGTAATCTCAAAGAAACCTTATATATTGATTCCAGAGGTCTTAAAGTAAGTTTCAGGGAGAGAATATGATAATTAATTTATATTTATTTTTGCTTAAATAAAAAGGAGTTTGAGATGAACTAATATTTAATATATAAACTATTTGTCACACTCTTACCCAGTTTGATTGTCAGAGGTCCAAGGATATATCCCCAAAATGTGTATTGACCAGAGAGGTTAATCAGAATAAACACCAGCCACAAAGGTGCAGATGTTAACTCTTTAGTTGCTGCAGGTTGGGGAGATATGAGAGTCTAGAGGGAGGGTCAGATTGGTAGACATTTTGGGAGGCTCAAGACAGTGGCTATTTATGCCTACAATTAAGAAGATTCAATTTTGTATTTTAATAACCAGTATGACAACACTATTGCATTCTACTTTTGTATCCCATATGGTGTTCATGGCAACTGAGAAAAACGTGTTCTTCCATGGGACTCACAGACAGGGCAGTTTCACACATGCATTTCCCCCGTATATCATTACATAGTGCAGTTTATGTGTAGATAAGCAGATTGAAGAACTGGATTATGTAGTTTCAATCAACATAAAATGGACAAATTATTTAAATTATTTTTGTAAAGAAACCACTGATTTAAGATGTAACTGGTAAAACAAGTCCATGTTAACCAGTCAGTGGAGGATCTGCTATATCTTACTCCTAACAAAAGCTCTGCTTCAGTCACATTGTGACATTTAAAAAACTAAATTACAAGCCCTGGGTGGAGTGGCTCAGTGGATTGAGTGCTGGCCTGTGAACCAAAGGGTTGCTGGTTTGATTCCTAGTTAAGGTACATTGCCTGGGTTGTGGGTCAGGCCCCCAGTAGGAGGCACATGAAAGGCAACCACACATTGATGTTTCTTTCCTTCTCTTTCTCCCTCCCTTCCTCTTTCTCTAAAAATAAATAAATAAAATCTTTAAAAAATTGAGTTACTAGAGGTTCACATAAAAGTAAATAAATAAATAAATGATCAAGAGTATTATTTAAAATATGGATTTATATCCAATATCAGTAAATGCTAAATGGAATACAGTGTGTGCTATATTTTAGATAATATCAAATGACACATCATGGTTTGGAAAACATTTTTTTAAGTAATTACTTTATTGTTGTTCAATTACAGTTATCTGCATCCTCTCCCCTCCCCTCCTCCCTCCCCCTCCAACCCCACCTCCCTCCCCAGCCTCCCTCCTCCCCCTTGGTTCTGTCCATGTGTCCTCTAAAGTGGTTCCTGAAAACCCTTCTCCCCTTTGTCCCCTCCCCTCTGGCTGTTAGACTGTTCTTAATTTCAATGTCTCTGGTTATGTTTTGCTTGCTTTCTGCTTTTGTTGATTATGTTCCAGTTAACGGTGAGATCATATGGTATTTGTCCCTCACTGCCTGGCTTACTTCACTTAGCATAATGCTCTCCAGTTCCATCCATGCTGTTGCAAAGGGTATAAGCTCCTTCTTTCTTTCTGCTGCGTAGAATTCCATTGTGTAAATATGCCATAGTTTCTTGATCCATTCATTTGTAAATGGGTACTTAGGTTGTTGGAAAACATTTTTTAAATGTTTAATATTATCATAATCAATTTAAGCTTTAAAAAATCTAAGAACAATCTGATAGTAACCAGAGGGGAGGTGGGAGAGGATAAAGGGGGGAAGGGTTTTCAAGAACAACTATAAAGGACACATGGACAAAATTAAGGGGGGAGTGGAAGCAAGAGAGGGAGGTGGGGATGGCTGGGGTGGGGAGTAAATGCAGACAACTGTAATTGAGCAATAAAATAATTAAAAAAAATAAAAAATCTATGTTTTAGAAACTCTAGTGCATAGGATTAGATTTACTTAATTTTTTAACTTATTACTTCTCATCAAATTTGGTCCATGCAAAGTCCCCTTCCATTTAAATTATACTTTATGTCATAAGCTATAAGAAACATACATGATTTATGAGTACACATGAATCCCTCATCCAAGGCAAAAACTAAAATGTTGCCAATAATTTACATATACATACATTCCAGTTTTAAAATTCTTTTTATTTGGTATATGGGTATATGGTTTTTAACGTACATAATATAGCAATGCAGTAGTACTTTCCTTTTTATTCCTTCAGGCCCTGTTTGTATTTGCAGTCAAACCAAACCATTCATTTGGAGTAGTCTCCCTTACCATGGTTTTTCTTCCCACAGTTTCAGTTACCTGTAGTCAACCACAGTCTGAAAATATCAAATGGAAAATTACAGGAATAAACAATGTGTAAGTTTTAAATTGTGCACCATTCTGAGTAGCATGATTAGATCTTGTGCCTTCCCTCTCTGTCCTACCCAGGATTTAAATCACCCCTTTGTCTAGCATGTCCACTCAATATATGCTACCTGCCCTCAGTTTTTGGTAGCCATTTTGGTTATCAGATTGACTGCCAAGTTATCTCAGTGCTTGTGTTCAAGTCACTCTTACTTTAACTAATAATGGCTCCCAAGCACAACAGTACTTATATTTGCAATTTGGATATGCCAAAAAGAAGTCAAATGGTAATGGGAAAAAGTACAATACAGATTAAATTTTAAAAAATTTCTTCTTTAAGTGAATAGGTGAAAGTTCTTGACTTCATAAGGAAAGAAAAAAATGGTAATCAGAGTTTGCTAAGATCTAGGGTAAGAACAAATCATACATGAAATTGTTTAATTTATAAGTTGAACTTCATCAAGTATGTTATATACAGGAAAAAACAGTATATATAGAGTTTGGTACTATTGTTGTTTCAGGCATCCACTGGAGGTCTTGGAACACATCTCCTGTGGTTGAGGGGTGACTACTACTAATTTTCTGATCTTCCATCAGCTGGCATTAACTACATATGCCTTTTGGATGATGTATTATTTGGGTCCACTTTGGAGATACAAGAAGGTGACAACCCAACCCCTGGAACAGAGGGAATCACAGTGCCTTAGCTGGTATCCAGTGAAAAC
The DNA here is from genome assembly GCA_004026765.1 of Micronycteris hirsuta. Lineage (NCBI taxonomy): Eukaryota > Metazoa > Chordata > Mammalia > Chiroptera > Phyllostomidae > Micronycteris > Micronycteris hirsuta. The sequence continues at coordinate 11,264 of PVJI01026922.1, forward strand.
ATCTGAGTACGTCATACCTGAACACTTAAGAAAACAAAGAAAAGCTGCTCTTCACTTGTTTTCAAAGCAAATTCATTGGAAAAGTAGTGAACAAATGGTGATCACAAGTCAAATGTACAGATGATGCAAATAACTCAGGAGACTGAAGGTTATTAGTAAAAAAAAAAGGATTTTAAGGCCAAGCTCTTGCAAACTCAGAATAGGTTTCATTCATTCATTCAATAAATATTGAGCATCTAAAACGTGCCATTTACCCTACAAAATACTGAGAATCAAATAATAAATAAAATAGATATGATTCCTGTCCCCTTTAATATATTTCATTAAGGAAGTCCGGTGCCACGGGTCTTTCCCTTCTGGTCTGGAAAGGCCCATGGCACCGGACTTCCTTCTCCAAGCCGGGTCTCTCTGTGAGATTCATTCACGCATTCTGTTGCGGTCCCCCATGGATTTTGCTGTACGAAATCCCAACATGGATTGTCTTATAGTGTATACATACATAAACAGAATATCCTTTTGCACACATGCACTAAAGTTATATATGGCATTTTAAAATAAAAATTCTATAACAGTCTATGTGTCTTAAAATTTGAAAAAAGTTCATTTGTTTTAAATGCTTAGATCTAGGACTCTAATTATCATATGCACTCATCCCCCAAATTACTACAGAAATTACTGGGGTTTCCTGTGAAGACTGCAGACACTAGCAGACACTACTGGAAAGAGAAAAGCAAATATGAATTGTACTATTTGTAGTAAATCTTTAGTATTTATTGGTAAATTTATTTCAGGGCTTCATAACAGAAAAAAAAATAAACGTTTCCTATGTTGAAGGTATAGGTGATTAATACAATGAATCTTAGAAGGGCCATGTGGCCATAGCTGGGAGACTGATTCTGCCATGAAGACATGTCAGAAGTCACTCTTTGCAGTACCTCTTCCCTCTAGGCTATTTACACTTTTATTTTCTTTCTTCCAAAAAAAGGAACTAGGGGAAATCATTGAATTTAGTGTATTATTAATAATTCCATCAGCATATAAATGTATCTACCACAATGTCTGCTCTTTAAAAGAGAGAGCAGTATCTTTCTTGAATCCAGACTTTTCTAAGCAGCTATAACCTTATTTTTCTGATACTTTTCCAAGTTCAAAAAAAATCAAAAACAAAAAAATGCAAAAAGTTGTCTGTTTTTTATCTCCATATTTCTTCATATTCTGTCTGTAATCCATTTCTATCACATTTCTGTTCTCTGCAGTCATCCCAAACTGCTCTTGGAATCAGTGAAGCCCTGTTGCCACACCATGATATGACACTCCGTTTTTCCTCCTTGTGTTCAGGACAGTGTGACTTACACTTTTTTTTGGAGGAATTATTAAAGTATTTTATTTGTTTATTTTTTAATTATTATTTTTATTGTTATTCAAGTACAGTTTTCTGCCTTTTCTCTCCAGCCCTCCCTGGCTTCCTCCCCATTCCCACTCCCCCTTGTTGTTGTCCATATACACTTCTTTACTGCTGTCTTCCTCCCTAATGGGTCCCAATTTGGTAATAAGTTATATTTGATATCCTAGTTACTTTTAAGCAGTTCCACAACCATACATTTTTAAAAAAAACTGATAATTTCCAAATTTAAAATTCCATACCTAAATCCTTTCTTAACTCTCCAGAGCCACACATCCACTATTTACTTGAAATATCTACCCTGATGTCTTATCTGCCTCTCACATTTTATGTATACAAAAGTGATCTCCCATTTCTTCACTCCCCAGCATTTTCCTCTATCATCTTCTCCCATAGCAATTAACTGCACTACCTCACAAGTTCTACAGCCAAAGACCCCAAATCATGAATGACCTCTCTTCTTCCCTCCATTTCTCTACATTCTGCTCACTAGCATATCCTTTTGAAAATACCTTCACGATACATCCCAACTTTATCTGTGACTTATGAATCCCATTTCTACCACACACATCCAAGGCACCATTTGCTTTGATAATAGGTAAAGAATGATGTCCTCCATCCAAGCTGTAACTGGCCCCTCCTTGTTTCTGCTCCTTTATAATTCATTTTCCACAATAAAGACATTTTGTAAAGACAAAATGATTTTTAAATTCATGACACATCCCCTTACCTCTCTAAATACTACTGTAACATGCAGAAATTATGCCCAAACTCTGTTGTAGAGGTGACAAATTCACTGACCTGGATTCTGACTTTTTTCTTTTTTCTTTCATTTTTTTCACATTCTACAATGTTTCCCTTCATGGACAATACGAACTCTGCATGGTTTCCTTGCTGCCCTTAAACATACCAACATTTTTATTTTTTAAGTCCTTGGGCCTTTGTACTAACTCTTCCCTTTTCTTGGGAAAAACCTTTGTTCAAATATTCCAGTGACTTATTCATTTTTGTCATTCAAGATCTCTTCTGTCACCTAGTCCAAGGGTCAGCCACACAAATGAAGTTGATATACCCCCAGCAAGAAAACAAATATGCACATATACCGTATGTCATGTTCTGTGTTTTTAAGCACTTTTTAATACCTGACATTATCTTCTTCTTTTTTGCTCATTTGTATTCCTCAACTGAAACATTCGAGCCCGGCACATGGTAAGTGTTCAATAAATATTTGTCAAATGAATGGTTGGAATAAAGAAAGAGAGTCTAAGTTCCATCTAGGTACCTTTATAGATATACAATTTTTTTAAAAAATGAAAGTATTTTTGAGGCTCAATAGATACCCAGTATCAAGACTTCTTTCTTAGCATGGGTATAAATTCTGTGCTATTTTAAACAAGAAATCTAGCTAACTTCCAGTAGTTATCTTTAGATTGCTCTCAGACAACTACTCTGAGGCCAAATCTAGCAGCATAATTCCCCCAAATCAGCAAATATGTGTAAAATTTCACTGCCTTGTACATGTATGGAAACTCCTATTTGGGAAAATCAGCTGCAGCTTTTGGCATCACTATGACCGTTACCAATTTTATTTTTTCTTTGCCATCCATTAAAGGATTTTGGAGAGTAAACAAACATAAAATGGATTTCCATACTAATTTAGTCATTTAAGGAAGACTGAAAGTCTAGGAACACTTTGAGAACTGGTGCCAAATTCTTGACTTCCTCTTTTCTTTCTAAATATTGATTTAGTTGGGTGGAAGTACCAAAGAAAACTAATTTGTTACTCAAAGTAATTTTAATATAATCTTGTCTCTTTGTTGGTAACTCTATACAGTTTAACATGGTATGTAGGTGGTAAGAACCTTTTAAAAATATTTTTTATTGCTTATGCTATTACAGGTGTCTCAGTATTTCCTCCCCTTTATTCCCCTCCACCCTGTACCACCTTCCCACCATCATTCCCCCACCTTAGTTCATGTCCATGGGTCATACATATAAATTCTTTGGCTTCCCCATTTCCCATACTATTCTTAACCTCCACCTGTCTGTTTTGTACCTACTATTTATGAATCTTATTCTCTGTACCTTAAGGTGGTGAGAATCTTGATACTAAATTGTTGAAGCTCAGTGAATGATGCTGACTCATACTCTGAGCCAGACACAGCTCCATTACTATCCCTGGTTCATTTGCTTTCTAACTAAAAACAAAAACACCTAGAACCTGGAAATTGTACAACGGTTATCTATATTAAATTATAATTGAACAACTAGAGGATGGGTCTCATCAACCAAAATTAGAATTCAAAAGCTATTTAAAATCAGCAGTCTTAGGGCTGATGGACACACAATACAATATACAGAAGACGTATTATAGAATTGTGCACCTGAAACCTACATGATTTTATTAACCAAAGTCACCCCAAATATTCAGTGAAAATAAATAAATTAATACTTAAAAATAAAAAATAAAGTAAAATCAGCAGTCTTAGATTATTTGTGTCTGGCGCTAAGCTGTCCCAATGAATACCCAGGAAATACCATCTGGGCCATGTGTCTTATATGTTTCTACTATGAAACATTAATATTTAATACTAGTCCCCTTTTCAAGTTCTTCTAAATGTATTGCCATGTTCTTTCCTAGCTAAATAGAAAAATGGCACAACTTTCACTCTCCTCAATTACTTCAACTACACTAGAAAATTAAAAGGTGAGAGAGATTCTGTAAACAAAGAACATCTTTAAATTCAGAAATAAGAAATAGACAAGTCAAAACCTGAATAGTATTAATAAATTATCTGAAAGATTACTTACTAGAAGAGAGATGTGTAATTAATTATATAAATATAAAAAGAGCAAGTGTAGCCAGCAGGTTAATAATGAATATTTCAGAAACTAGTGCTTAAAAATGTTTCTTAATTATGTTCATTTACAGATTTTTGAAAGAAAATGTATTAATGGGATAAAATAATTTCAGTACATAATATAAAGATTAATCAAAATGAATTGTGAACAAAAAATGAGAGATTATGTATATAAATACATTGTGAACAGTACACTCTCTTTTTCTCATCCAAACACACTGATATAAAATTTTCTCTTTGTTACCTTAGATTTTGTAGGTTGAAGTTCAATTGAGCTTTAGGCAAGGAAAGCTAAATTCTAATGGCTTACATTTATGTATTATGTATGTATATATGTATGTATGTATGTATGCATATTTACCTATAAAACCTAGACTTCTTACCAGAGAATGCTTTGTAGCCAAGGATAAGGTCGGACTTTGTATATAACACACAAAATCACTTAAAATCCAACTTTTTAACATTTCAGAAAAAAAGGATCTGAGAAATCCATTCGGGGTTGAAATCTATCAAATACTAGTATATTTTACTGAAAATTGGACTTATATTCACATTGCATAGACATTGAGTCAAAATATTAAATCAGCAATTACTTATGGCTTTGAGTTTTAGATGGGCACCCTGATTTGCTTCCATTTGATCTTTAGGGAGATTTTTGAAAAATAACTCAAATGAAGTTCACAGAATTATAGAGCTGAATTGGAGTTTAGAAATCATTGAGTACCACTCCCACCATGCCCCATCCCTACCATGTGGACAAGAATTCTGAGAGTCCTTGATAAACAAAGCTGTTCATTCCAGGTGAGTCAGACTGCGAGCCTGTGCAGATGTTGGGATTCCAAACCCCAGACCTATTTTTGCCCTCAGTGAGAGAGGCTAAACCAAAATTTTTGAAAACATTACTAAAATAAAATGTAGAATTCTGTTAAAAGGGCCACTATACTGAATCCATAGTCAAAATAGACTAGGACGTCTATGTCTTTAGCCACATGGGAGGTCTTGTACCTAGTCTGCCAAAAGAAGTCCCAGTTCTGTGTGCTTACATGCCCTTTGTCTTACTTTTTCATCTTCATTAATATTTCATATGTGTTCAAAGAAGTCACATTCTTTAAATACAAAAAGAATTACAGATTAGATACTAGTGATTTGAAAGCATTCCTATAGCTATTTTGTAATGAAGGAGAAAAACAATTGTACATTATATTTTATTTTCACTATGATATTCTCTAAGAAGTAGGCATTGTAGTCCTAGAAAGGTCAATGTCAAAAAATACCCATTACTGAACTGCTTCAGATTTCAATTAAATATTTTTCTGATGGTCTTTGGTAAAATTCCATTAACTTACTCCATGTAAAAGATTGAACTAGCAGATTTTGGTGGAGGTGGTCTGGCCAAGTCAATTCTAAATATAAGGAAATGTGAAGTATAACAAATCTTGTGGGTTACAAAGCTCTCTGTCTAGCTCCTGCCTTTATCTTCCTTTCTAAGAGAACACTGATTTGACTCAGGTCTTTCTCTTATAGCCACAAGCTTCATTAAGTCAGTCACAGAAATTCCATTTCCTTTGCACATGCTTACTTTTGGAACTTGCATATGATATAACTCAGAATGAATTGTGAGAAAAGATTTCTTCTCACAAAAGAGATAGGAATAAATTATTAGCTTCCATTGCACACTGTCATGTGTGAATGTCATGTCCAGGTTGATGCAGACATGAGGGCAGCTAGTTGGAGAATTAGTAGAGCTAAAAGAGCAGGAAGAGGGAAGGCAAACACAACAAGAATGCTGGTTCTTAGTGACATTACTGAGCCTCTGATTTAACCAGCCCTTTTTCTGTGATGCTAGAGGCTCCTTGTTATACAAGATAATACCATTTCCTCACTGTTTAAGCCAATAATCAGCAGTTTTCTGTAGCTTTCTGCAAAAGGAGCCCTAATGAATGTACAAAGAATATGGAAGTAACCTTTTTTTCTGAAAATTTTAAAAATGTGGTGATCCCTGTCAAGGACTTATACTTCAGCAATATACTTCCATCACTAAAGATGCTGCTTAGAATATATGGTTGGCTAGATGACTATCCTCAGTGATGGAATATTCAAAATCTAATCAGTTTTCAGTTCAAGGGAATAACCACTAATAAAAAAATGCTTTTGGATCATTTTATGAGGCAGAATACTTTATTCCATATGGCATCCTGCACATCCATATGGCTTCAGGAATTAGAGAGGTAGATTTGTCAAAATAGTCAATCAATTGCAGCCCTTAAAGTTGATAATGTTATGTGTTTGGAGCATACACCATCTCTTAAATATGGGGAAAAGTCAAAGGAGCAAATGCCAGCCAAAGGAAAATCATGATGAATTTGTATTCAGTGAGAAAGAAAAGAAAGACAAGAGACTTGCACTGCAGTAATTAATCTAAATCATGTGAACGATATTGACTCTATGTGGCAATAACCTAGTCACTAGTAAAAGCAGTGTGTAATAAGGTTCATTCAAATAAGAATGGGGTAAAAAATTCTGATTACTTTACATTTCAATTGGCTTAATTTTAGATTTGAATCATATATAAAACAGTTACCTTCACGAAAAAAAGCTTATAATAGCAAACTTAAACACCTTCAAAATATTTAATTTTGCCCGGCTGGTGTAGCTCAGTGGATTGAGCACGGGCTGGGAACCACAGGGTCCCAGTTTGATTCCCAGTCGGGGCACATGCCTGGGTTGCAGGCCAGGTCCCCAGTGAAGGCCATGTGAAAGGCAACCATACATTGCTCTTTCTTCCTCCCTTCTCCTCTCTCTGAAAATAAATAATAAATAAAATCTTAAAAAAAAA
>PVJI01026923.1:0-18360 GCA_004026765.1 Micronycteris hirsuta
TGATTTGAGTCCCAGTTTCCTTATCTCTATTGGTTCCCTGCAGATCTCTCCTCATTTGTTCAAGCAAGTTCGTTAATTTTTCGTCGAATTCTGTTAGCATCCTTATTACAAGGGATTTGAACTGTGCATCTGATAGGTTGGCTATCTCTTGGTCGGTTAGCTCTGGGGTTTTGATCTGTCCCTTTCTTTGGGCCATTTTTCCCCCCTCGGTGAACCTGTTACTGAAAGGGGGCAGAGTCTTGGGGCTCCCCTGTGCAGGGAAGTTCCCAGTAGTTGTGCTGGGACCATAGCCTCTGGGGGCGGGGCCTGAGCGCACAATGGCGCCTTCTCCGCTCACCGCACCCACACCGCCTCCTGCAAGCACTTCGGGCCCCTCTGTGCTGGCTCCGGGGGTCGCTCCGGGGTCGGTGGACGGGCTGCACAGCTCCAATCCCCCGAGGGTCTCCCCAGCGAACTTTCCTGTGAGGCCCGGCGTTCCTCCGGCCGCGGACTCCACCCCCTCACCTGCTCTCGATCTGCGCCGTTGAGTTGCGCCCCGCCTTCCCCCCAGGTTCTCTCTGCACATGAATGCAGACCTGCTGAGTCCACTGGTCTCTCGGCCCAGCTGGGTCTGGATAAGCCGGGCGCCGACCGAGCTTCAGTCAGTCCCCGTCTGGGTATGCTGCAGCCCCGCGGGGGCTGCCCCTCCAACCTCGGACCTGCCGTCTGCTCACCTGCTCGCCACGGAGTCGCCGAGCGCTCTCCCTTCGCTCTGCACCTTCTGGCTCACCAAACTTGATGAATGTATCTTCTTTAATTCCTTGGTTGTTGGACTTCCTCTCAATATGATTTTCTGTCAGATCTGGCTGTTTTGGGATGTGTAGATTTCTGTTTTTTTCCCTTGTTTGGCTGTGCGGGGCGGTACGGTGCATTCACCTATGCCGCCATCTTAGGAAGTCCGATCTGTCCATTTTTGACAGTGGGTTGTTGAAGTCCCCTACTAGAATTGTGTTGCTATCAGTATCTTTCTTGAAGTCCTCCAATATTTTCTTTATGTATCTGGGTGCTCCTATGTTGGGTGCATATATATTTACAATGTTTATGTCTTCTTGTTGGTTCTTCCCTTGAGTATTATGAAGTGTCCTTCTGGGTCTCTCTTTATGGCCCTGTTTTTTGAAGTCTATTTTTTCTGGTATCAGTATTCCTACCCTGGCTCTTCTTTTCCTATTTGTTTGCTTGGAAAACTTGTTTCCAGTCCTTTACTTTCAGTCTTTGTAGGTCTTTTGTCCTGAGGTGGGTCTCTTGTAGGCAGCATATGTGTGGGTTGTGCTTTCTTATCCATTCTGCTATTCTATATCTTTTGATTGGAGTATTTACTTCATTTACGTTTAAGGTTATTATTGATAGGTACTTATTCATTGCCATATTTTTGTACCTGTGTTCCTCTCTCTCTCTCTTTTCCCTCCCTTCCTTAAAGCAGTCCCTTTAGTATCTCTTGCAGAGCTGGTTTGGTGGAGGTGTATTCTTTTAGACTTCTTTTGTCTGGGAAGCTCCTTATTTGGCCATCTATCTTGATTAAAAGCTTTGCTGGTTACAGTAGCCTTGATTATAGGCCTCTGGTTATCATTACTTGGAATATTTCTTGCCATTCTCTTATGGCTTGTAGTGTTTCCATAGAGAAGTCAGCTGCTAGCCTTATCGGGGCTCCCTTATATGTTACCTCCTGTTTCTGCCTCGCTGCCTTTAAGATTCTCCCTTTGTCTTGGAATTTTGACATTTTAATTATGATGTTTCTTGAAGTGGGCCTGTTTGGGTTCCTTTTGATTGGGACTCTCTGTGTTTCCTGGATTTGTGTGACTTTTTCTCTCATCAGATCAGGGAAGTTTTCCATCATTACTTTTTCAAACAGGTTTTCTATCCCTTGCTCTTCTTCTTCTCCTTCTGGTATCCCCATTATATGAATATTATTGCGTTTCATGTTGTCCTGCATTTCCCTTAATACCTCTTCATTCTTTCTGAGTCTCTTTTCCTGTTCTTGCCCATTTTGGGTGTTTTTTTCTACCTTGTCCTCCAGTTTGCTGATCCGATCCTCTGCTTCATCGAGCCTGCTTTTGATTCCTTCTATTGTGTTCTTCAGTTCAGATATTGTATTCTTCATTTCTCTTGGCCCTTTTGGATAGTTTCTGTTTCCTTTTTCATGTTGACATAGTTTGCAGTGAGTTCATTATAGTTTCCCTGTAGTTTCTGGTAATTTTCTGCGAGCTCATTGAGCTTCTCAAGCTTCTTGAGCTTCCTGAGCTTCCTGATAACCAATGCTTTGAACTCAATATCTGTGTGTTGGCTTGCCTCTGTTTCATTTATCATTCTTTCTGGGGTTTCCTCCTTTCCTTTCATTTGGGGATTGTTTCTTTGTCTTCCCATTGTTTGTGAGACTCTTCTTGCTAGCCTCTGTTTCTTAAATCTATCTGTTCTGACTCCCTGGTTTTATGGTATAAGCTTCTATGGTAGAATACCTGTGAGATTCAGTTGTGTAGTCTCCTTAATCTCCTTAGCTTGCTGGTCATGACTGTCATTTATATTGGCTGTCTGTATGTCTTTGGGTTTTGGTTGTTATTGGGTCTTTCTTTGGTGGATCTTTTCCTCCAGCTAGTTAACTGAGGGTCACTCTTTCCACCACGCCATGTATTCTATTGTGCAGGTGTGGACAGGTTATGTTGAGGCTGATTCTTCTGTGTGAACAAGGTTTTGAGACTTCTCTCACTTGTATTCAGTTGTTCGTTGTGAATAATTTCTCCACCAATTGGTATATTATCCTTTTGGTCCTGGATTGAGTTTAGTGTAGGTTCCACTTCTTCTGTTGTTTTGTGTTGGTGGATTTCCTCTTTCAGCAGGTGTACTGGTGTTCACTGCTCCCACCTTGCAATTTCTCTGGAGTAGTGAAGTTAATTTTGTGTCACTCTCTCTGTTTTTTGTGCTGACCCTTGTCTGGGTCTAATTCTGGTCTCTTCACAACTCCAGCACCGTCTGATCATTCAATTTCTTCTGTGATCTTGGTCACCAATCTTCATTTATGCTGGAGTGCTGTTGGGTGTTCACTCTGTTCCTCAGAAAATCGGCTAGGTGTTTCACCAGTGGGCAGGAGGAAGTGGACTCTGCTCCCCCTTATCTCGCTGCCATTTTTTTCTCTCTCATTTCCTGTCTAAAATATTCTGATGACAGAAATGTTCTTGCATTCTGACCATATTTTCTGATGATAATACAGAGGGAGTGAGTTAAGAGGCTTGACATTCTGAGTCAGGAGAGTAGGAGTGATGGAAGAATAGCTTTGAAACTTTAAGAGTTAAGTTAGGAACAGTGAAATATTATGAACAATCTTTTGAAAGCTAGTTAGCATTTCAGGGGTAAGAAAGGAACCAGACTTGGACATGTGTGGCTTAAACAAATGGAAAAGTTGCTAAGAGTGGGTAATCCAGCATTCTTGTACCCATCAAATCTTGTTCTCCTTATCAACATCTCTCTCTCTATTATTAATTTCTTCTCTTTCTCTTTCTTCATTCCTTAACTTTCTTGACTGTTCTTCTTTCACATTTTTTTTCTGCTACTATCCTCAACTATTTATACATCTTTCTAACATCTTAAGATGGCCACACAATGGAATGGGATAATGTAAAATACATACATTTATACACATGTTTTAAATATCAAATATCAGTGCCCACATTAGGTCCTAGGTGCCCAAAGATGGACAAGATTTACCTCTTGATCTCAAATAGCTCACAGTCTATTTGATCAGATAATTTATTCCCAAAAAGTGGGAGTAAAAAGGTCATAAAAGGTAATTTTGCCAGGGAGAATCAGGAAGATATCCGAAAGGAGACATCTGGATTTGGGTCTTAAAATATAAGTGGTATTTTTTCAGGTAGAAGAAGAGCCTCTTAGGCAGAGGGAAGAACATGTAAACTTTTTTCCCTAAAAAAATAGAGATTTCCTGGTACTAAATAAACATCATCAAGTATTATCAAAAAGAAAGTATTCCTTCTTTATCTATTATGAGATATATTACCAGACCAGTGATGTCAAAGTAAGCTTTTCTTATCTAGATCCAAGTTAGCTAGAGTTCCTGTCACTTGAGAACATAGCTGAACACAGTAGTAAGTGAACACAGGTCTCTGAGCAGCCAAAATTTTGTTGAAAATTTATCTGCTTATTGAAGAACTATTCAGTCAGAACCCATTTCTTAATATTTTGTACGTCATTCTAAAAAAGCAAATCAGAGGCAGTCATGTGGGATGGGAGCAAGGAAAGACTTTAGGTTTTGAGGCTATTTCAGGCAGGCTTACTAGGAATAGGAAGAAGTAATGGCTAGAATGCTGAGAGCATGGCAGAAATCAGACAAATGAGCAGTAGGCTCAGAAGATCCAGTCAGAGCTCTCCAGTGAGTGAGAAACACTGACTGAGAAGGCAGAGAAGTTGGCATGCCTTGGGCAGATCTGCACCGTTAACTACTGCATTGATGTTCATAATGGGTGAACATAATTGGTGATGATAATGGGTCATTTACAAAGGAAAGTAAATTCAGTTCTGTGTGCTCTATCTTAGAAGTTTATAATTAATTTTAGAAATGTTGCCACCTAAAGTAGTTAAAATTTTCTTTGTTTCTATAACCCAAAATAATCTGCTCTTCTGCTCCATTAATTCCTTACAAAGTTTTCTAGTTTTACTAAATAGTAAAGTACATTACTATGTACTTGCATTTTTACCTTTAAAAAAGTTTTTAACTGTTTTTACTCTTAACTCAAGTAGTTAGCTTGGCAAGGCCAAGGAAAGATACAGGTACCCAAGCCTTGTTCCTGCCCTCTGAGCCTTTCTCAAGCTTGGGGCTGTGGTGGGTACAGAGGTGACCCAGGTATGTTGCCTAGGAGTGGGGCAGTGTTCTAGGGGAAGGATCACATTAAGCTGGATAAATTAAATTTATCCATTTAATTTTAAATGAATATTTAAAGCATTTTCAAATCCCTGTTTACAATTGATGACCATTTGTTTATATTAAAGAATTATTGCTAATGTGAAAGATTACACATGGCAAGCAGCATCTTCAATTACAATGAATCATTGATGTCTTGGCATAGCCACTTCTGAACGCATCCAAGATCACAGTTTCCTTTACCATCTCTTTCTGGGTTGTTCTCCATTGCTCAGTCTCTTATGTCGACTAACTTAGGGCCATGCAATAAATATTTATTTAGTATTTTATGGGAAAAACATGCAGGAAATTGAGGTAAGTGCAGAGATGAAAAAGGCATTTTCTTGCCCCTCAAAGTTTGGTGGGAAGGGAAGGATATTCACAGAGGATTCAGGTCAAGGTATAATATGAAAAGTGTGAGGTAAGGAAGCTAAAACAAAATGTCATTGTTATGTGGTGGAGTGAGGTTATTCTCAGTTAGGCAATCAGTGGCTCAGGGAAGATTTTGTGAAGAAAGAGTATTGAAGTGGGGATTTTAGGATAAATATGATTTCAACAGGGGAAATGGCAAAGAAGTCTCTTTTGGGTAAAAAGGACAGTAAGAGTAAAAGCATAGTGTAAAGAAAGTACAGGGCAGCGCTGGTCAGGTGGCTCAGTTGTTTAGAACATCATCCAATATGCAAAAAGATTGTAGGTTTGCATCCTGTAAGGTACCTAGGTTTCCAGTTTGAGCCCTGGTTGGGGCATGTGTGGGAGGAAACTGGTCAATGTTTCTCTTTCACATCTCTCTCTCTTTCCCTCTGTCTAAAATCAGTAAAATATATCCTTGGGTAAGGATTTTTTTTTAAAAGCACAGGACAGTTTTCAAGAATCTGGTTCTGAGATGCACAAAGATTGGGAGTAATGTTGGGAAGAACATGGGAAAAGGTAGGCTGGGGCTAGGTCACTGAGGCTCTTCAATGCACGTTTAGGGTTTCACATGGGGACAGTGAGGTATAGGGGAGGACCAATTTGTTATATCCGAATTATATTCAGTTCTACAGGCCTAACTGGATAAGCATTTGCTTGTTTTGCATGATAAAATAAAGGAGTGGAGAGCTAGAGGTTTTGCAACAAAAAGTTCTCTAGAGCCTCCCTATCATCCTTGGAGATGACAGTGACAAAGGCACATGGCAGAAGCCCCAGTGGTCTGGGTGACTCAGTATGGCTTGTGCTTGGCAGGGATCAAGCCCCTCTCCACTACTTGCCCATGCCCCACTCTCCAAACACATACCACAGGACACACAGTAACCTCTATTCTTTTATTTATTTATTTAAAATTATTTTATTGTTGTTCAATTACAGTTGTCTACATTTACCCCCCATCACTTCCCCCCCATCCCAGCCAAATCCACCTCCCTCCCTTGCTTCCACCCCACTCCTTGGTTTTGTCCATGTGTCCTTTATAGTTGTTCCTGAAAACCCTTCCCCCATTATCCTTTCCCACCTCCCCTCTGGTTACTGTCCATTTGTTCTTAATTTCAATGCCTCTGGTTATATTTTTCCTTGCATGTTTCTTTTGTTGATTAGATTTCTGTTAAAGGTGAGATCATATGGTATTTGTCCGTCACCACCTGGCTTATTTCACTTAGCATAATGCTCTCCAGTTCCACCCATGCTATCGCAAAGGGTAGGAGCTCATTCTTTCTGCTGCATAGTAATTCATTGTGTAAATGTACCATAGTTTTTTGATCCACCCATTTACTGATGGGCACTTAGGTTGCTTCCAGTACTTGGCTATTATAAATTGTGCTCATATGAACATTGGGGTGCATAGGTTCTTTCAGATTGGCGCTTCGGAGTAACCTCTATTCTTCAGCTCTTGTGGCACTGGTAACCTTGAACAAACTGCTTCCAGCCCCCTGAACTAAACTATAAATTCCTGGAAGGCGTGAGTCAGTTCTTATGCTTCTGTTTATTTGTCAGTGCAGTGGCAGACACATACTAGGCTTGCAAAGGAAAGGCCTTATTAATGATACCAGTCCACATTCCCCCTGACAAAATGGCTGAACAAAGGGTATTAATATAGCAAACTACTTAATTTTTTAAAAATTCTGAAGAAGAAAGCTCTAACTGATCAAATAACTTAGATGTTTTGCCTTAAATTAGCATAATTGGTTATATAAATATTTTTAGCTACTAACAAGGAACAGAAATCTCCAGAGTGTCAATGGCTGCTTACACCCACTTCTCGGACAATATTTTACCAGGCCCTGAGTCATAGCTCTGAAATCAATTGTGCTCTTTACTGCAAAATCATTACAGGACCAGGGAAAATGATCTTTGCTGCTTAATCAATGGGGGTGCTGGACAATCAGGAGACATTGATACTGTGCTGTGTGATAAAGATCTGAATGAAGTATGCCAAACAGAGATATAAAGAATATGATTACATTCAACCCCAAGCCTGGCTCTGAAATGAACTAAACAGAAATGATGTTCTGATGCACTCTCCATAATTCACATAATCACAAAATTTTTGCATATTCAATATTTCACAGTGTCTTTTATATCATTATTTCCTAAATAAAATGAACACTCTAAAGAAACATTTGTGAAATAAGAAATTGAATCTAGGTATAAAATGATGTCAATTTATTGCCATTTTTTGGTGCTATCTATTTATTTTAATAAAAACAAAATATGAGTTCAAGAAAATGATGAGAGAGGAGAGAGAGAAAATATTTATCATGTAATCAGAAAAAGCACAGAACTGAGGAGACTCAAATAGGAAGATGTCACTGTTCTTACCATCTCACACATGCTAAAGAATATAAGACTACAGCACTCAGAAAGAAGAGAATTCAAGATCTGTGGGTGTGAAAATGAGTTGTTATTATCTTTTCCTGGAGACCCCGAATACGACACATTTAATGGAAGCCCTAACTAAGGGGGCGCCTCCTTACTTATTTTCATATCCTCAGGCTTAGTCACCAATTCCTAGGTCCAGTATGTCAGAACCAGGGTGGAAGGGCCACATGATACAAAGCCTGATGATTTAAATAAGAACCTGCTTCTGGCCTCTTTGTTAAGGGGTAGTTTAGGGGCTGATAGAATCAGAACCTCTATGCCCAGGGTCAGACAATGACTCCCTCAGCTCATTGAATTTTTATGCTATTTTCACTGTGACTTACTAAGACAAGAATCTCCTTTACCACTTCTTTTTGGATTGTTCCTCATCACTCAGTCTCTTTCCTTGACTAACTTTGGCTCATGCAACTGATACTCATTTAGTACCCTATGGAACACAACATGCTATAGAGTAGGTGGGAACAAAGATGAATCAGGCTTCTTTTTTAAGGCCCCTCAATACTTTTACAGGAGAGAGTAGGATAGTCACAGGTATTCCGTACAAATACCCATGTAACACACCTTACCATATGTATCCTCTATCTTACTGGCCAGTAGCCTATTAGGTATCAAGCAGGGAATGTTCACCCACTTGGGTGCAGACCCTGAGAAAGATGATACCTACCAAGAGATTCCTGGTGACTGCTGGGGTCAGATTTAACAGCAGAGCCTAGCAGCAGCTTATAAATAAGGGCATATCATCCTGCAAACCACACTTCACAGAGAAGCCTGAACTAAACTGCCTATCTGGACTGTGTTCCTGCCATCTGAGCTAGCCATTATAAAGAAGTTCCTTAGGACTGAGGAACCAATAGGACTGAGGCTTCCGCTATCCAATCAGAGCTATCCAGCTATATCCCAAGTGGCATCTTCACTGACCAATCAAAACAGCTCCATTCTGATGAATCAGGACACTGCTTTTTGAACCAAAGTGTGAGGATTTGGAGTCCTTATTTGCATGAAGGTGTACCAATCAGGAGCCAGAGCAGGGGCTTCTGTCTAAATAAGGCAGCTTCACTCTGGATAGGAGAGCGCATTTTTTCCTTTCCATTAAAGACTGAAGACTGCCCCTCTCTGGCTGGAGCTGAAGCACCAAAGACCAGAGTGGAGAAAAGCTGTCTAGCTGGAGAAGGGCCTAATTCCAAGGCCACCTCAACCCAAGCCTCCTCACAGCCATACTGTGTCACAATTTAGCTGTATTTGCTGAATAAAGTTTCCTCTTCATTGCACCCCAGGTTTGGGATTCCTGGTGGTGTTGAATTGACACCAACAACCATGGACCAAGGGATACTTTCTTAGAGGAGCTTGTCAGCAGAGCACTTGGAGAGAAAGACACAGTAGTATGGCTTGGCAGCTTATTTCCCCTACTGTGCTTCGAACAACTTTTCTTGGTTATCTTTACTGAGCCAGCTTTCTGGGTAATGACAACATGTAGTAGTTTCTCAGAAAAAACAATAACCATTTAAAGAGAATTTACTCTTTGCCCAGAACTTTGTATATATTATTTCAGCAAAACAGTATCATAACTATGACGTAGAGACCATTATTTTCATTTTTCAGATGAGCTGCTGAGGAGTCAGGCACCCCAGAGTTATCTGAATAGTGTGTCCTCAATAAATATCTGTTGAATTCTGATTGTGATTGTTAAATAGATGTTCTGAAAGTTACCCAGGTCATACAGGTTCTAACTAGCAGAGTTGGATTTGAACACATCTCTGTCTGAAGCTAAAACCTATGTTCTTGAAAGATCTTTTTTTTTGCCTTTTTAAAAAAGTTAATTTTATTGATCATGCTAGTACGGTTGTCCCATTTTTTCTCTCCTTTATCCTCCTGCTCCCTGTACCCCACCCCACCTGCCAGCATTTCTCCTGCCTTAGTTCATGTCCATGTGTTATACATGTAACTTTTTTTGTATCTCTATTTCCTATACTTTTCTTAACCTCCCCCTGTCTATTTTGTGCCTACATGTTATGCTTCTTATTCCCTGTACCTTTCCCTCCATTCTCCTCCTCTCCCTCCCCACTGATAACCCTCCATGTGATCTCCATTTCTGTGATTCTGTTCCTATTCTAGTTGTTTTCTTAGTTTTTGTTTATATTTATTAGGTTCAGTTGTTGATAGTTGCGAGTTGTTCTCATTTTACTGTTCATATTTTTTATCTTTTTCTTAGATTAGTCCCTTTAACATTTCATAGAATAAGGGCTTGGTGATGACGAACTTCAACTTGATCTTATCTGGGAAGCACTTAATCTGCCCTCCATTCTAAATGATAGCTTTGCTGGATAGAGTAATCTTGGATGTAGGTCGTTGCCCTTCATGACTTTATATACTTCTTTCCAGCCCCTTCTTGCCTGCAAGGTTTCTTTTGAGAAATCAGCTGATACCTGATGGTAAGTCTTTCCTTTTCTCTTGCTGCTTTAAAGATTCTCTTCTTATCTTTAAAGTTGGGAAACTTAATTATGATGTGTCTTGGTGTGTTCCTCTTTGGGTCAAATTTCTTTGGGACTTTGGGCTTCCTGGAAGCCTATTTCCTTTGCCAGATTGGGGAAGGTTTCCTTCATTATTTGTTCAAATAAGTTTTCAATTTCTTGGTCTTCCTATTCTCCTTCTGGCAGCCCTGTGATTTGGATGTTGGAGTGTTCAAAGTTGTCCCAGAGGTTCCTAAGCCTCTCCTCATTTTTTTGAGTTCTTGTTCCTTCGTTCTGTTCCAGCTAGATGTTTATTTCTTCCTTTTGTTCCAAATCATTGATTTGAGTTCCAGTTTCCTTCCCTTCACTGTTGGTTGCCTGTATATTTTCCTTTATTTCACTTTGTGTTGCCTTCATTTCTTCCCTCATTTTGTGACCAAGCTCAATCAGTTCTGTAAGCATCCTGATTACCAGTGTTTTGAACTCTGTATCAGATAGATAGTCTATCTCCTCCTTGCTTAGTTCTTTTTTTCTGGAGTTTTGATCCATTCTTTCATTTGGGCCATATTTCTTTGTCTCAGCACTCCTGTTACATATAAGGGGCAGAGCCTTAGGTATTTGCCAGGGTGGGGCAACCCCCTTTGCTGCATTGTGGCACTGTCTATGAGGGGGGATGGAGAGGGAACAATACTGCTTGCTCAGCTCTTGTCCATCTTTATGTCACTTTCCTCACTTCCCACAAGTGGATTGTGCCTTTTCAGTTGCTGATTCAGAGGTGGATGGGTTTGTGTACGTTTTAGGATCCTGGGGGCCTCTCCAACAGACTCGTGTGAGACTGGGAGTTTCCCCTGCCACTGCAATCCCCATAGATTTTTTTTTACAGCCAGAGGTTTTAAGTCTTTAGTTTCCTGCGCTGAAACCCTGAGTTTCATGGTCTGTTTTGCTCCTCAGTTGTTCCTCCCAGTTTGTCTGTGTGTGAATGTGGGACAACTCATATGGTCCACTGCCTTGCCTTGCTGTACATGCTCTCTGCCATGGCTGCCCATCTCTGCCCCTCCTACTGGTCTGGGTGAATGTTTCTTTAAGTCTTTGGTTGTTGGAATTCCTTGCAAATGATTTTCTGGCAGTTCTTGTTGTTCTTTGTTTCTAAATTGGTTATCCTTCTCTCGATTGTGTGAGGAAGTGAAGCATTTCTGCCTACGCCTCCATCTTTGATTCTCTCCTTGAAAGATCTTAAGTAGAGACAGAAAATGCTGGTGTTCTTCCCTGCAAAGTGCTGAAGGGGACAATTGTAGGGAGGGGTCAATTTAGTCTCCTATTGCCACACAGTAAAAAAGACAGGGTAAAAAAGACAGTAAAAAACACAGTATAAAAGCTCAGAGAAAGTCTTATATTTTTGTTTGTTGTATATCAAACCAACTGTATGTAATGAAAAAGAATTTTTATTAGATAGTTTAAAAAGCATTTTTTAAATTAAATTTACTGGGGTGACATTGGTTAATAAGATCATATAGTTTTCAAGTGCACATTTCCACAATATATAATCTGTTAAAATATCTTCTGTCACTGTATGATTAACCCCCCTTTACCCTTTAGTACCCTTCCATGCCCCTTCCCTCAGAGTGTTGTCTGTGAGTGTTTGTTTGTTTTTCTTGTTTTATTTATTTGTTGTTTTCAGCTTTATATTCCATTCTAACAGATGTGAGGTGGTATCTTATTATAGTTCTGATTTGTATTTCCCTAATAGTTAGTTATGTTGAGCATCTTTTCATATATCTGTTGTCATTTTTATGTCTTCTTGGGAGAGGTGTCTGTTCAGGTTTTCTGCCCATTTTTTAATTGGATTGTTTGGTGTTGAGTTATATGAGTTCTTTATATATTTTGAATATTAACCCCTCATCAGAGCTATTGTTTGAAAATAGCATCTCCCATTCAGTTGGTTGCATTTTTGTTTTGTTGACAATAGCTTTTGCTGTACAGAGTCTTTTTAGTTTGATATAGTACCATTCATTTCTTTTTGTCTTTACTTCCCTTGCATTTGGGGTCAAATTCATAAAATCTTGTCTAAGACCAAGGTCCATAATTTAGTACCTATGTTTTCTTCTATGTACTTTATTGTTTCAGGTCTTATATTTAGGTCTTTCATCCATTTTGAGTTCATATTTGTATATAGGGACAAACTGTATTCTAATTTTATTTTTGAAAAGTATTTTAATACCTTCACTGAGCACCTAGTATGTGCTGGGAGGCCCTGAGACAGGCACTAGAGACAAAAACAAAATGTTTAAGATAGTTTCTTGTTTTGAGAAAGTCCCTTTCTTGCAAAGGAGGCAGATGCATGAACCAACAATTTTATTTCAAAGCCCTATCAGTGCTATTGATCAGATCTATCTGCCTACTTAAGAAGTCATGAAAACAGTATTGCTAAAATATTTGTAATGCTAATTATGAGATTTTTTACAAAAGTATCTGAAAATGGTTTCAGATATAAGAACGTGATAAGTCTATGTTTTAACAGGAAATGTTTTGCAATGGTATTTATGAAGATGATAGCACTGCTGTTGCTATTTAGTTCCTCAAGTGTTTTTTGTTTAGAGAAAGAATTTGATGGAACCCAATAATTCTGTCTTAACACTACTTAAATTTTCTTACTGTCATTTTTTCCAAATTATTTCTCTCAGATATCTTACAGTCAGAGTTTTAGAGACAGGTACCTTTCTAATTTGGATCCTGGTACCTTAAAGAGGCTTGATCAGGAAAGTGCTGTGTTCCTTCTCCAACTTTGAATTGCCTGAGACCATCCTGTTAATAATACTTCACATTTATCTCAGCACTTGAGGGTTCAAAGTGCTTTCCTACACATTATCTTAATTAATTCTCTTAATTACTTGGTAGCGTAGGCTAGAAAGTATTCCCAATGCCATATTTATCATTGCTACGAAAGCAATATATGTAGAGGACAGGAAACACTCCAATAATACAGATGGTTACAAAATTAAAAAGAAAATTTACTGTTTCCCTACCCTTCTCTGCAACACTCCTCAGAGATAATAATTTTCAACTCTTCTGGTATTTATCTACATAACTCCAAATGATGTTATCTGGTCAATTCTTGATTTATTACCCTTATGTACAACCCCCTGATTCTTTTCTATGAAAGCTGAGAAATTAAACTTATTTATATAACCTTTTTTTCCTTCAAATTTTTGTTATTTAACTATTTTTAGCTATTTTTATTACATACCCTTATAATATTATATAACATAGTGTTTAAATATGTCTTTCTTCATATGTTAACTTTAGAGAACACACACACACACAAACTCACACACACACGGTCTGTCCAGGAGAAGTCCAACCGTAGTTAATATAATGACAATGGTTTGCATGACATCTTTGTAACCCGGTGGCCAAGAAAACTGGCCTGGAATGCACATGCATGAACAATGACAACTTCACTGTACTAGTCAGTGAAGGTGGTAGACATCATTGATTGAGCATGTGTACTGTGTGGCCTTTGCATTAAAAATGACTGAGTGAGTAGAACAACAAATCTACATCAGGTTTTGTATTAAGCTTGAATATTTCTCCATGGAAACTATTTGGATGATTCAGAAGGCCACAGCTATGGGCAACTGGTGATGGGCAGCTTCATCATGACAATGTACTCACTCACACATTGTATCTCATACAGAGTTCAAATCACCCAGGTGACTTAGCCCTCTTACAGACCAGATTTGGTGCCCTGCAACTTCTGGCTTTTCCCAGAGCTAAAATCACCTTTGAAAGGGAAGATATTTCAGACCATTGATGAGATTCAGGAAAATACAATGCAGCTGCTGATGCTATTGGGAGAACTGTTTGATGTCCCAAGGTACCTACTTAGAAGGGGACTGAGGCATCATTGTCCTATGTGCATTGTTTCTTGTATCTTCTTCAGTAAATGTGTTTATTTTTAATATCACATGGCTGGATACCTTTTGGACAGACCATGCAAACTAACTCCAATTATAGAAGATGAAGAATTTGTATTTTTAAACTTTCCTTCACCTCATCTTTCTCCTTATTTCTAGCTTCTATCAGATCTCCCATTATTTTTATACTGTTAAGGTTTTAAACATTTGTCTTCTGTCCTGTAACTATAATTGTCTTACACGCTTTGCTTACAGATTGATTAAAAAAACTAAAACATGATACCTATGTTAAAAAATTATTTATTACAAGTCCAATTAGTGATTAGTTTCACAAAGGAGAAAATGTCATCTTATAACTAAACCTATGTAATTCAAAGGAGAATGTTTTAAACATCAAAGTTAATGAGACTTATGTAATATAGGTTGTTCAAAATTACACTACAGGGTTGCAATATGCTTTGAATTTGGATCTATGGCTTTCTTTTTTTTTAAAAGATTTTATTTATTTATTTTTAGAGAGAGGGGAAGGGAGGGAGACAGGGAGAGAAACAGCAATGTATGGTTGCCTCTCACATGGCCCTCACTGGGGACCTGGCCTGCAACCCAGGCATGTGCCCTGACTGGGAATCAAACAGGGACCTTTTGGTTCCCAGCCCGCACGCAATCCCCTGAGCTACACCAGCCAGGGCGGATCTATGGCTTTCTTATATGCTTTTCTTTTTTCCTGGAATTTTAAATTGTCAAACTTTTTCCCCCTGACAGCTATGCCTCAGTTGCAATCAGAATTGGCTTCTAATAGCTCACAGCTGCCCACATTTCCAGAGAAGTGCCTTTGGCTGTTAATGGAAGTTGCTTCATCAGAGAAGTTACTTCTCACACAGGTCAGCAGCTGACTGATTGACATAGGATGTAAGAGAACAGCTTGCCTCAACATGAATCCCATTCACTGGTGCAATTTGATTACTGTCTCCATATAGGTTCAATGTACAGCTCATATTCAGCTAGGCCACATTCTTGCTTAGCTTTCTTCTTGCCATACATAATTTTCTTTTTTTAATAGTACATTTGATTGATTATGTTATTACAATTGTCCCATAGTTTCCCCTTTGCTCCCCTCCATGTGGTACCCTCATTTCCTCCGGGAATCCCCCCTCCTTAGTTCATGCCCATGGGTTGTGCATATAAGTTCTTTGGCTTCTCCATTTCCTATACTATTCTTAACATTCCCCTATCTATTTTGTACCTACTAAATATGCTTCTTAATGCCTGCACATTTCCCCACTTTCTCCTCTTTCTCCCTCCCAGCGAATAAGCTGCCAAATGGTCTCTATATCTACGATTCTCTTCCTGTTCTGGTTGTTTGCTTAGTTAGTTTCGTTGTTTGTTAGTTGTTGACAGTGTGAATTTGTTGCCATTTAATGTTCATAGTTTTAATCTTTTTCTTAAATAAGTCCCTTTAACATTTCATGTAATAATGGCTTGGTGATGATGAACTCCTTTAGCTTTATCTTGTCTGGGACGCGGTTTATCTGTCCTTCTATTCAAAATGATAGCTTTGCTGGGGAGAGTAATCTTTATTGTAGGTCCTTGCTTTTCAACATTTTGAATACTTCTTGCCAGTCCCTTCTTGCCTGCAAAGTTTCTTTTGACAAATCAGTTAACAGTCTTATGGGAACTCCTTTGTAAGTAACTCTGCTGTTCTCTAACTGCTCTTAAGATTCTCTCTTTACCTTTAACCTTTGGCATTTTGATTATGATATGTTTTGGCGTGGTCCTCTTTGGGTCCAACTTGTTTGGGATGATGCTCTGTGCTTTCTGGATTTGTATGTCTAATTTCCTTAACCAAATTATGGAAGTTTTCCACAATTGTCTAATTTCCTTCACTAAATTATGGACGTTTTCTTTCATTGTTTTCTCAAATAACTTTTCAATTTCTTGCTGTTCTTCTTCCCCTTACCCTTCTGACATCTCTATGATTTGGATGTTGGCACATTTGGAGATATCCCAGAGGCTCCTTATATGATTTTCATTTTTTTGAATTCTGTTTTCTTCTTGCTGCTCAGGTTGAATGCTTATTTCTTCCTTATGTTCCAAATTGTTGATTTGAATCCTGACTTCATCTCCTCCACTGTTGGTTCCCTGTAGATTTTCCTTTATTTTACTTACTGTAACCTTCATTTATTCCTAGGTCTTTTTTATTTTGTTGTCATACTCAATGGATTCTTTGAGCATCCTGATCACCAGTGTTTTGAACTCTGCATCTGATATATTGGGTATCTCCATTTCATTTAGTTCTTTTTCTGAAGTTTTATTCTGTTCTTTTATTTGGGCCATATCTCTTTGTCTCCTCAATTTGGCAGCCTCCCTGTTTTTGTTTCTGTGTATTAGGTAGAACTGCTTTGTCTACCTAAGTAGTATGGCCTCTTGTAGAAAAGGCACCTATAAATTGTGTGGGGGTGGATCCTCAGGTAATCACCAGGGCTAGGCAACTGCTTCACCACTTTGTGGCTCTGTGTAGGGGGAGGGCTCACAGAGGGGATAATGCTGTTGTCTGGTTTCTGGAAGTTTGCCTGACACTCACCCTGTTTCTAGTCAACTCATTTATTTTCCATATGCAACTGGTACCTTTCCAGCTGTTGCCCTGGTGATAAATTCTAGAAGGCCTGAGTGTGTGTACATTCTAAGTCCCTGTGTGGGCCCTTTAAACAGAGTCTCCTGCAAATCTGGCAGTTTCTTCTACAGCCTCAACTGACACTGGTTTTTATAGCCAGAAGTTATGGGGATTTGTCTTCCTGGCACTGGAATGTTGGGCTGTGTAGTCTGGCCTGTGGCTGGGATCTCTCTCTCTCTCAAGGTATCCTTCCTGATCTTTATCCACCACACATGAATGTGGAATTGCCTATTCCACTGCTACTGCTTGTTCATGCCACACTGTGTCTCCATACCTCTCTGTCTCCATGTTTCCACTCCTCCTACTCATCTGCATGACTGTGGCTTCTTTAAATCCTTTATTGTCAGATTTCTATACAGCTTGATTTTCTGACGGTTCTGGGTGTTCTTTGTTTTGAGGTCTAGTTGTAATTCTTTCTGTGATTGTGAAAGGTGATGAAATGTGTTTTTCGCATGTCTCCATATTGACCGGAAGTCACCATATATTGTTTTCATCATCCCTCTTCTCCAAAGTGTACTTCCTCAATAAATCACTTGTAAAAGAATCCTTATGTTAGGCTCTGCTAGTATTGTGGACTGAATGTTATGTCTCCCCAATATTCATATTTTGAGTCCTGAACCCCCAAAGTAATGGTTGGGCCTTTGGGAGATAATTAAATGCCAATGAGATCATGAGGGTGGAGCCCTAACGATGGGAGTAATAGTTTCACACAAAGAGGGAAAGAGACAAGATACCTTCCTTTCTCTCCATTCAAATCCACCAGGAAAAGGCAATGTGAGCACATGGCAAGAAGTCCACTGTCTATAAGCCAGGATGTGAGCTCTCACTAAATACCAAATATGATGGCACCTTGATTTTGAGCTTCCCAGCCTCCATAACTTTGAGGAATAAATGTATATTTTTTAAGTCATCCAGTTTACGATACTTTGTTATGGTACTTTGAGTTACGAAGATAGTTCAGAAACCCTACCTAAGACACTTGTTGATAGAAGATCACACGTTTTCACCAAATTACTCATGGTTACCTTTTTTTTACCTTACAATTTTTTTTGAAGGAACATGCTTTATATATTAGTACTTTTTCTTAGAATCCTCTGGATTTCCTGATGAAGTTTAGATCAAATTCTTTTTTTTAACTATATTTTATTGATTATGCTGTTACAGTTGCCCCATTTCCCCCGTTCCTTCCCCCCTCCCCCTTACCCCCCTTTCCCCTCCCTTTAGTTTTGTCCATCGGTCATACACATAAGTCCTTCTGCTCCTGTACTTCCTATACTGTTCTAACCTCCCCCTGTCTGTTGTCTACCTCCCATTTATGCTACCTGTTCTGTGCCCCGTTCCCACCCTCTCCCCCTACCACTCCCCTGTTGATATTCCTCCATACCTTATATAACTCCCTTCAACATTTCATACAATAAAGGCTGGGTGGTGATGAACTTCTTGAACTTGACCTTATCTGCAAAGCACTTTCTCTGCCCTTCCATTCTAAATGAAATCTTTGCTGGATAGAGTATTCTTGGATGTAGGTCCTTGCCT
>PVJI01026924.1:0-18360 GCA_004026765.1 Micronycteris hirsuta
AATTGCAACATTGAGGCAAACATCACGACTGTCTTCTGGAAGGAAGCAAAATTTATGACATGCAAAGCTAATTTAATTTCATGAAAACTAAGAACTTCCGCAGCAAAATCAGCACAGAATGAAACATCAGATTTAAAATGAAACCCACTTGGTCTGTACCCCAGGCTGGGCAGGGTATATTATTGCTGTCATCTCTCAATTACCCATAGTGAAGAGGAGGGGACCTTTCAAGATAAATACCCATTTGGCTGTGAGAAATTATTCCAGCATTCAAAGCCTTTCATGTTCTCCTGCCTCTTTGTCTAGGATAGTCTACACACCTTCATAAAAACATCAACAAACAGTGAGTGTCCTCTATGGGCCAGGCATAGTGCTTTTTATCTGCAATCCCTCATTTAATCCTCCAAACAACTCTATGATATAGACTCTCTTAATAGCTGTAGTTGATAGATAAGGAAACTGAGGCACAGAGAAGTAACTTTCCCAAAGTCTATTGGCTAGTCCAACTCATTTTAATTCATCTTCCCACATTTAATGTCCAATATGGGTGTGCAGTGGGGATCGGAGTGGAATACCCAGGATACTCAGCTGCTAGTTGGAAAAAGAGGAGCCAGAGGAATTCTCTCAGGGGCAGGTCTGGTCTGGCTGGGAAAGAAGGGCCAACCATGAGAGTTACAAGGAGTACCAGGGGTCAGAGGAGCTCAAGCTAGATGCAAGCTGACTCCAAATCCTAGGGGATCCAAGCTCGTAGGCAAAGCAATGGACTCTCTGGGCAATAGCAATATGGGAGACCCAGTGGGTGTTCCAGACGACACACTCATGTTACAGCAAGAGCCAGCCAGGAGCTTGGGAGAAGCTGGCCTTCGAGACAGGAAGCTAGAAAAGGAGAGTCAAGGTTTGGAACAAGATTTCATGCTAATCAGGAAAATGCAAGAAGCTGGACATGCTGCGCCTGACTGTAGGGATAAGGAGAAGGTGAGTCTGGGAAGGTGGCCCCTAGGATCAGCCCAGAGAGAGGCCACTCATGTCGCCTTGAGGTCACTCTCCACACTGCCATAGGAGAGATCAGATCAAACATTTCAGTGGCTCCTAAATGTCCTCAGGATGAAGCCCAAACTTCTCACCGGTTTACAAAGCCCTTCAGGATCTGATCCCTGCCTACCTCTCCACACTCATCACTCTGCATTCATCCTTCCGGCCCCACCTACCCCACCCAGACAAAGGAAAACATGTGTATTCAACAGCACACTGGCTCTACTGAACAGCTCTCAGTTACCCGGGTGCTCGCCTATTGACCTCTGCAGAGGTGCTCTGCCCGGAACACACTCTCCCTCTCTTTGCCTGGCCATTTACATCCTTCAGGGCTCACAGTGGCATCACTGTCTCGGTGCCCCAGCCTGTACTACACGTCCTTCCTACATGTTCCCACAATGCTTTGGGGTCATCTTGCAGGATTAATCATATTGGATTCTAACTGCCTATCTCCCCACCTAAACTATAAGCTCCTAAAGGGCAGGGCAGTGTCTGTTTTGCTTATTGTCATATATTTCCAGTGTCTGTAATGCAGGAGACGCAAACACATATGTTACCAAAACAAAGAACGACATGAGGCCAAGGGGAGAAGTGCATAGAGCAGGGCCACCTGCTATGGCCATTGGAGGGCACGGAGGCCAGAGGGTCTGCTGCAGGTTAAGTGTGAGGTGAGGGCCGTACACACAATCAAGAGTCCAGGGAGCGCGTGGAAATGTTACCAAATATCTAGAGAGCATCCACATTTCAGGCAGTGATCTGAAAGCTACATCCAGCGCATCCAATGTAAACACAAGAATACAGACGTCTGCTGAGTGACCGGGTCCCTTCGAGTGCCCAGAGCTTCCCTAGGAAGACGTGAGAGCCTGACTCCAGAGTGTTCGTCTCGTGAGGAGATGCAAGAGGAAAGACAGAGAAGGGAGAACCCGAGGACTCAGAAAAGTCCTCTACTACCTCTTCAGAACCGACTTGAGCTTCCTGATTGGGGGACAGAGGAAATCCAAGAATAAAGAGAACTGGGCATCGAGGTATGACAAGAGGATGTGGCAAAGGGGAAACCGTCAGGCCTGCTTTGTTTTCATCGTTAACAAAAGTGCACGTAGTTCACGTGCTATGGATCAGGCTTGGGGGAAACCAAGACAAATTAATCTAAGACTACTCATTTTGTGATAGCTTAAAGCAAACAACTTTTAGCAATACTGTGAAGCCAGCTAATAAAATAAATAGAAATGAAGTCGAACGAATTTAAACACAAAACTTTGGGGGGGGGGGAAGAACTGCACAAGGCAAAACAGACAAAACACAAAGCTAACCAAACAAAAGCTAAACCCAGGAAACAGGCATTGCCGTGCACCCTGGAGGGCTGCCGAGGAGAGTGAGTTTCAACAAAGAATGCTTCTGCCACCAGTTCCCAAAACTTCAGTCCCAGAAAGGCTGCGGGAAGGCTGCAGCCGCTGCGGAGTGGCCTGGCAAGCATGGGGGTGGAGAGGCAGCAGATTCAATGTTATTTCAGGCAGCCCCCTGCCTCCCCATGTACCCCATGAACCCCTGCGCTGTAAGAAACAAGTCCAGGTCACAGATGAGAAATTTGCAGCAGCCTTCTGTTCTCCAGGTGCAGATAAGAAGACTATTTAAATACCTCGAGGCTACCATCCTAGTACCTACAGTGTGGAGATGAACCCACCTACGTGGCCCACGTAAAACAAGGCAAGGGCAATTATCTGTGAACCTGGATGCCGGGAACAGGGTCCTGGGCTTGGGAGCTACCACTGCTCTGGGAACAGGGTCCCGGGCTTGGGTGCTACCACTGCTCTCAGGGTTAGAACGCGGTTCTCCACTCAGTTTCGCCCTGGAGCAGGCAGTGGTAGGAGCAGTAAGCAATCCTAGCAGTGATGACCTCACCACCACCAAACAGTTCCCTGCCCGAGCATTTATTCTGTGCCAGGCACAGAGCTGGACCCTTTGCATGAATTGTGTCTGAGAACCCTCCCGACAACCCTTTATTATCTCGATTTTACAGCTGCACACTCTACGGATAAGGAAGCCAAGGCAAGGAGAGACACTTTTCAAAGGGATCACAGCAAATCAGCAAAGGAACAGAGACTTGGACCCAGACAGGGTTATTCCAGGATCACTTATTAACTGGTGGCGTGGCACGTACTATGAACTACACCAGGTGAAACTGGGATATGATAGAGTCTTTACAAATAATAACATGGAAGACTAAGAATTCCTTTCACTTAGACTGTAAAAAAGTCTTGAACTTTATTAGTCTTTAAAAAAGAAAGGAGCCCTACTCTTTAATATTACCGTATCCATCCAGCAAATATTTAGGTTGTTCAAACCCCTAAGGAGACTAGCAAAACAAAACAAAAGGAGAATTGATATTATATAGCTCAAGGGCTCTTTTTGGTTGGCAGGACCCCAAATAACAGACTTACAGTGCCAAACACGGGAGACCCGAGAATCTGAAGTTCCTTAACATTTCCTTAGCATTGGCATTGCTTTTCCCGCAAGTTTTACATGGCCCTCTTTATTGAGATTTCTGTACATTAATATACGCTTTTTTTTATTTGACCTATTTTCCGATGGAACTGAGGGAGGAAAAATCACAAATGCATACTTAAAGCCACAAAAAGATTTAAATTCTCCCTATTTTTTCTCATACATTTTTAGTGCTTTCTGTTTGAGCTAAAAGATAAAAATCGTGTGCACGATTAATTGAAATGATGAAAGAAAGCTGGGCAGTTGCTTGAGAAACGAGAACAACAAAGGAATAAACTACTGCAGGCATCACCAGGACTGGAACGACACTGCTCTGTGTACTTGATTTCCATGGCAACTAGCATTGGGAAGATGAATGTTTCATAGTCACTCCGCTCTGCAGTGCACGTCTATAAATCAAACTTGCATAAAGAGCACAAGATTTCTGCTGTGGGCTGTACTCAGAGCTGGTTTATTTTCCCCTTACTGTATAATTATGGAAAAGAAGCACAAAACAATGAGGTCACTTTCAGTGAGGAACAAACTCAGAAATTACTAATACACCTGCGGCCCAGGAGGCCATTCACGCAGCGAGACCCGAGAAGCAGGCGAGGCAGAGGCTGAATGAATACCCTGCCTGCTTCTGCAGGGCTCCGACGCAGGCGCGCGTCCGCCCTGGCGGAGGACTGCGTGTTCCCAGCCGCCGTGCTCCCCCGCCCCTTAGCTCTGCACCGAAGTGTGCATCGGGGCACCTTAATTAACTGCCTTGGATGTGATCGAAGTCTTCGTTCTCGTAACTGGGCAGAAATGATACTCCGTGTCTAGTGTGAAAGTTTACTGAGGCTGAGCAAGAATACGCTTGTTTTTATTTACGCTGACAATGACGCATCCTGTAGGAGATTTAAAAAACAACGCACGGGCACTGAGTGGAGGGGTCAGGGAACTTGAGTTGTGATCCAGGTCTATGTCACTGAGAGTAAGCCCTCCATTTTCTGACCTATGATAAGAGAGACGGCGTCTATAATTGCAGAAGTCTCGGCCACCATCTGACTCCATGATTCTGGAATCTCTAAATCTCAAAGGTCTGAATCTACCAATCAGATCTAACCAAAGATGTTATTTGTGCTGTTCCTCAAAAAATATATACCTTACACTGTTATACTTTTTAAATGCTATGCTGGCTAAAGCACCTAATTAATAGGGTTTTAGGATTTGACTATCTAGTGAAGACTTCTTTGGATTTGTTTCAACTTTCCAAACAGAATATGCTGTGGAAATTTTAATAAAACAAATTTAATAAAAATTTAATTAAAAGTTCTAAAATTTTTTTTTTTACAATTTTACACTCATTTTTATAATATGATAAAAAACACAGAAATTTAAATAATCTTCCTGTTACATGGATAGGAGCTGCCTACCAGGTCCTGCTAATGGGAAGCAGCCTGCTTTTTGAAGTCTGCAGCTATCAGGCGTGTGTCTCAAGGCTCTCTGGGAGCTCATCTTTGGGAAAGCGACGCTCAATCAAAGTTTGTGGAACAAGTAAACGGATGAGCAAGCTCTGGGTAATACCTTTGTTACACCTCTCAGCAATCTTGCATTCCCTTCCTCAGTCTTAAATGTTTAGGCAGATTCAGACCAACACATATATATCCTCAGGATAGACAGGCGAGTACCTGAAAACCACTATAACCGGGTACCTCTCGTGGGAGTCAGTGAGTCTCTACAAAACCTCTGTGGGACTTGACAACCTAGAAGGATCTTTTCATTACCAAACGCACGCTGCATGATCAGACACACAGAGAACCCCCGGTCCTAAGGCCCTGCCCCCTCTGCAGGTAAGGGCAGGCTCAATCAAGGGGACGGCGGGTAAACAACATCCAAGGAGCACCTTGTTCAATGCTCACACCAACTCTGGGGAAAAGATGTTACTCCCGTTTTACAAGCTGGGCAAACTGAGCTGCAAACTGAGCTGCTATGTAAGTAACGAAGGGACAGTGATGGAATACCTAAGAAAAGTCAAAACCAGCTCCCCCCAATCCAAGGCTTCTGACTGTCTTTCAGGACACACTCAGCAGCTGATGATTGCTCTAGGGTGGACTTCTCTGATGCTAAAAAACAAAGGGCTGGAGAGGGTTCAACAAACAAACCTAACCCCCAAAAAGCACGCTAGTAGTTAAAAAACAGTAGTACTAACACGAACCAGTATTTCTTCACTCTAACTCTGGCACCTAAGTAGGACCAGGAATACCGCTCTAGAACACCCCCATTCCTCAGACAGCGGGCTGAAGGCCATTTCCAGGATGGAGCCAGATGTTACACAACATGCAATTTACAAAGTGTGAGTTGTATGAGAGCCAATGACATCTTTACAGTTTACTAGGAATGTATTCTGCTGTCCGTCAAATAGAGGTTTGGTCCTTAAGCTCAGAAGGTGCAATAATTTGGGTGTGTATTTTTGGTACTAATTTTTTAAAAACTAATAAGATAACATGTATTAGGAAAGGCTCCAGGTTAACCACCTCGCCTTCCAATTAATTTCTTATCAGAGTTTTTAGCGCCACCAACTGGAGGAAGAGCTCTACTACAAACTTGCTTGGTTCTGTCTGCTTTGTTCATTAAGAGAGGATCATACATTTATTTCACATTTAATTTACAGCAAAGTAATTTATTTCCGTCTCTAAACAAAATTAGAAATGACTTTCCTTGTCAGTCAAATAAATAATAATCCACTTTGGCTTTTCAACATAAGAAGGTATATTTTGGTTAGTAAGTCATTAGAGAAAACAAAATCTACCCACTAAAGGTAATATCATTTATTCCACTATAAGCTCACACTCCAAAAGCAAAGACTAAGAACTGTAATGAAAACTGGAAACTAAGAGAGAGAGAGCAAATTAAATGATATGGAATGCTATGGTAGCCTGCAGTGTCTATATAAGGCATTAATGTAATAGGAAATAGAAATAAGGAGGGAATTACACATTTAAAAAATTTTTGAGCTTTTTCCACCAAGATTCCTGACTCAGAGAGGGATTCTGCCATCTGAGATGGGCCACATGTTGCCATTTTCCCTCCTCCCAGTCTAATTGAACCATATCAAGCAATGGATGCCAGCAGACAGCACAGCTGAGCCCTGGGGGTCTGAATCTGATCTCTGCACAATCAATCAATCTCTGAAAATAAGTATTCCCGAAGAAGTCCAATTTTTTTTCCCCCAGGATAACCAATTTGTGGATACAAGTTGTTTACGAAAAGTGCATCCAGCTACTTGTTGTCATGACAAATTCGTAACCAGAATAAATGACACCTCCCTATAAAATCTGCAAACTTCTCCACCAGACAATGAACAAGAGAAAAAGAAAAAGGCTGCATCCAGTTAACTGAATCTGACCCTGATGGCAGGGTTCTGCTAAAAAGTCTTCTCATAGAGTAGAAAGCTACTGTAATAATTTTATGATGATGAAAGTTTAAATGTCTATACAAATGTGTGGTCAAGCTCATATTTTTTAAAGATTTTATTTATTTATTTTTAGAGAAAGGGAGGGAGATAGAGAGGGAAACGTCAATGTGTGGTTACCTCTTGTGCACCCTCCACTGGGGACCTGGCCCACAACCCAGGCATGTGCCCTGACTGGGAATCGAACCGGTTCAATCCACTGAGCCACACCAACCAGGGTGAGTTTATATTTTTCAAAGCCTCTGATCTGCAGTTGGAAACCCAGTAAAGAAGACAATTTGTAATAGGCCCCGATAAAATTAAGGTCCAGCGGCTGATCTACCCAATTTAACACTCAATTTGAATACACAGACTTTGATCAACCTCATTCTGTTCCTTTGCTCATTTACTTATTCATTACTCATTCGTTCTTGTATTCATCGACTGCTCTCCACCAAACAGTTAAATTTCTGCAAAAATGGAAAAAGCATGAGACTCTTCTCCTGCCCTCTCCTCTCCTTGGATGACAGCCTCGATAGATGTGACATCTCCAAGTCAGGAGGATTTCTACATGGAATCACAAATGGGATACCAGGAATCCAAACAAAAAGAAGACTTGGGTTAAGAAAAGTATTTTGTAACTTTTTCTTCTAAATACATTAACACAATTCCTGAAGGACATGTAATACTAAATGTGTTTAGACATTTTCTTTTAACTGTAAATTCCATCTACTGTACCACTGTCATTGGGCAGTGGTATTCTTAAGTCAAAAGAGCCAGGAAAGGAAAACCAGGCAGAGGCCATGACCTTGTCCATGAAGCAGAAGGCAAGGTCACATGCAACACACAGCTGTCGGAAGGGTTGGGGGCAACCATGACAGAGAGCAAGTCAATCTCACCATGTTATAAAGCTAATGAACTGACCTGGGGTGCGATAGCAAGTAGATTCTGAGGTTCATCAGAAGAATGCAGGCCACAGGTCCACGAGGAGACAGTGGTGGCACACACGCCAACCATCTGCCATCCCTGAACTGGGGAATCAAGGACAGGTGAGTTCAAGTTCTCCTGGACGGCAGTGAGGTATTACACGACTCGAGTGACGGGAACCCCAGACCACAGCACCAACAGGAAAGCACTCACAACCACACAGGACCAGGGCAGGGAACTGTGCACACAACGTGGACTCCGGCAGTCCAAACTCTTTGGTCAGGTAGGCACAACAGTTTGTGCCTGAACGGAGAGGTTGGTCCCATTCTGGGAAGGGCAGTCGGAGGATCAAGGTCAGCAGCAGGGAATCTAAAAGGTAGATAGATACAGAGCTCGCCGATCTCTCAGATATTACACTTGATGAGAGAGGGAGGGAAACCGACTGTGGTGTGTGTCTGTGGCGGAAGTTGATACACTGCAGAAAGGCACGTGGCACGCGCGTTCCAGGTCTCAGGTTGGCACAGAGCACATTCAGGTAGCAGAGTCCACTAAGAGCTCGGGCCCTGCAGTGTAGCACTGCAGGCTGGTCAGAACCAAGGTGGGGCCTCTGGACAGAGGCACGGTCTGAGGCCTGGATTGTAAGTGAAGACAAGGAGGGCAAAGTGGTATAAACTTCCTCAGGTCTTAGCCACAGTTAAGGAGAACAGAGGTGGGGTGTGGGGAGGATATAGCAGGGGGAAGAAGAAAGATGGGCTCCAACGTCAAGAGTCCAGCAGCCGTGTTTATCCACCAGGACCAGTTCTGGGCTTGTAAAATTCTCAGTCCCACGGGTGAGAGAGGTGTAGAGGTGAGTGATGGGCAGGAGAGGAGGGTGGGGAGAGGTAAAGCTTATTAGTATTAGTGTCTGTCCTGTCTCTCCTCCTCGCAGAGGCGAGGGAAAGAGCAGCAACTAAAAGGCGCCACACAAAGTCTGCAGTGCATTGAATTATTATTTCGCCCTGATTCTCTCTGGCAGCAGGTTGCAGTCAAGGAGGGAAGACAAGCAGATAATGTGGGCAAGCTGGAAATGATAACACACAATGTGGAACTCGCAGCAACTGATTAGAAGGTGTTCCAAGGGAATCAACGTACAACCCTGCCTTCTAAAGAGACAATCGTGGATTCAGGTTAGCACTCCCACCCCAGTTAAAACGATATAACCCTACTTATTGATTTTAAATATATTTTGTTTTTCCAGTTTACTTGGCACAATACTTTGCAACTGTGATAGGCTTCCAAAGGCAACATGCGTAACACAAGGCTTCCTGTCAAAGCAATGTGAACAGGGATGCCTGCTGCAGCTTCACGCGATAAAAATGTTGCCTCCGCTTCCTTTTGTACATTTTTGTAAACAGTTCCTTTTGTTTATAGTGCAGATCATCAAGTGAAATCTCAAGTAATACAACCCAAACCAAACCAATCCGCATGAACAGGGGAAAGCTACCTAATTACGCAGCCAGTTTATCAGGGGCATTTCTGGGCAGGGAGAACATGCCTTGCTTCCTTACCCGTATGCCAGGCGTCTGGTGATAAAAAGGCAGGGTTCCTACTCTCAGGATGTTTATACTGTCGAAGGAAGTGAGAGGGGAATAGAACAGTGATTAAAAGGACCAGCCTGGCAGTCAGCCTGCCTCAGGGTGAATCTCGTGTCCGTGACTCACCAGCTGGTGACCTCAAGCAGGTCCTTTGACCTCTCCAGGCCTTTCCTTCATCTGTAAAATGGGAACAGGCAGAGCCCAACCCATGCAGACCCTGCGAGGATTCAGCACCATGTCCGGTACATACTAAATACTCAGCAACTATCACTGGCCAGTGTCACTGTGGTTACCTTGATTCGATGCATTAACGTGGCAAGTGCTACAGGAGTTCTGAGGAAGAAGAAAGAAATTCTGTGGGCTGCAGTGATCAAAGGCGTGGATCCCATCTAGATATGTGGATGGGGAAGTCAGAGGAAGAGAAGAGAGGGCAGTGAACCAGATGTGAGCAAAAATGCTGTAAGAGAAATGAGACAGGACCAGCATACAGCAAGTGTGTCAGAAATGTGGACTAGATCTTCGATTTGGGAAATGCCGGGAGACATTCTAGAAAGGCATGCCAGGTCTCTCTACGTGTAGGGGCCTTGTATGCCAGGCTAAGGAATCTTGTGTTACCTGGTAGGCAATAAAGAGCTACAGAAGTCAAGAAGCAACATGAAAAAGTCAAGCTGCCCTGGTTGGTGTGGCTCAGTGGATTGAGCAGTGACCTGTGAACCACAGGATCGCCAGTTCGATTCCCAGTCAGGGCACATGCCTGGGTTGCAGGCCAGGTGCCCAGTGGGGGGGCACGCCAGAGGCAACTACACATTAATGTTTCTCTCCCTGTCTTTCTCCCTTCCTTCCCGTCTCTCTAAAAATAAATAAAATCTTAAAAAAAAAGACATGCTGAAGTATTCTCATTATTCAAAACTTAACTAGAAGGGTAGCCAGTGATCTTCAAACTTTAACATACGTATGGATTACCCAGGAATCATATTAAAGTAAACACATTTGACTCAGTTCATTTGGAGTGAGGCCTGAGATTAGGCATCACTTGTCAGCTTCCTGATGCTGATGCTGTTGGTCATTCTGGTCTTTGAATGACGAGAATGCATCTATTCAAGGCAGGCTGATGGAGAATGTTTAATAGGAGGTAGGTAGACCAGATGGATGAACATGAGGTAGCAAAGGCGCAGGTCAGCATGTTATAGATAAAAACGTAGTACTGGAAATCTTTGGTTCTGATTTTAGGTTATACATTCGAAGAGTAACCTTAACTTCCAAGTGTAACTCTTCATTCTGACCCTATTTTTTTCTCGACATCTTAAAACAATGTTACTTTAAAGATCGCATAGAAAATAGAAATTTCTTTTACTAAATATCAGGTTTTTCTTATTTTATAAATACAACACACGACATTATCAAGATTTTCAGCCAGAAGTTACCTATCTACCACAACATGAGAACATAACTGATGGACTCCCTTTTCCATAAAGGAAAACGGCATGAACACATCCATGATGGGTGGCTATTACCAACTTCAAGGATGACTGGGAGGGTTAGCACCACTTGGTCCTAAGAAAGAACCCACGGCAGCAGCTCCCCGTGTGACAGCTGGATCAAAAGAAAAACAGCCTCCCTGCGATTGCAGCAAGATCAGCGTCTCCGACCACACATGCAGATGAGAAATGGGAGACACTGGCCATAACACTTGTGGTAGTGACATTTCAGAAACTCAACCCTTGGCTGGGCCGCCGTCAAACCCGGTGATCTCCTCTCGAGAGCAGGCTGTGTCCTACTGACAGACCACATCTGTATTCACGCCGGGGCGGGCTCTGAGTGACGTCTGTGACAGGCAGAGGAAATCAAGGGGACTTCCAGCCCACTCTCCACGAGAGAGAGCCCCATCCGCGTGATTTGGAGCTAGAAGAAACCTGCCAGACCATACAGTGTGACACCCTCACTTCTGAGATGAGGAGCGTGCAGGCCAGGAAGGTCCAGTGATTTGGGGGAAGTCCGGCAGGCGGCAGAGCTGGGACTAGATCTCGTGTCTCCCGATTCCCAGCCCTGGGGCTTACTGCGCTACGGAAGCTTAATACTAGGCGCCAGTGTGGCATTCAGAGAGTAAAACAAAAATAATAGAAAGCGTGTTCGTCACATGAGCCATTCATTCACACAAAATGCAGTCATGTATCCAACACGGACGAACTGCTGCAGGCGGTACGATGGCGAACACTCTGGTTTGCCTGCTGACGTTCAGCTTGCGTTCTAAGACCGGAAATGATATGTACACGCAGTAACTATGTGGAAGCATGAACAAGAAAGATATTTATGACAGATTAGGAGTTTAAAGCAGACGCTGGAGTCTATTTCCTTGCAGGGGGTTGGAAGGTGGTGGGTAGGGTACCGGGTAAGGCCTCTTTCAAGAAAAATATCTTAACACCTAGGCCTTGAAGGATGAGTAGAATTTGCATCTGAACGTGCGTGTTCAACAGAAGATAGGACTACAATATCTGGAATCCTGAATGTGAAAGAGATTAAATAATATAGCCTTGATAACATGAACGAAGTTGGCTTAACTGAAGGAAAAAACAAAAACAAAAACACATTCTATTTGAAAATCTACATAGTAAAGTCATTACTTGTTTTCTGGTCCAGCTTCTGAGCTTCAATTCCTGCACCATCGGTTCTGAAGTCTCTGCTGGTAAAGGGATTATCCTCAAATGCAAGGATATAATTTTTGTCCACGGAGTAAAAATGGATTAAGAACCCTCTGAAAAGCAAACATTTTCTTAAAATGATCAGACTATAATTATTTCTATAGCTGGATTTTTAAAGCCCGGTTCTGTTCCCAGAGAGGGGAAATTCTGAGGTCATCTGGAAAAGCTTACACAAATCCATACTCCCCATAGGGATCACGTGCAAAAGGATAAATAGAAAATGGGATCTCTAACAGTAAAATTCTGAAACAAAACAGCTGAAATAAAACTAAGGCATTACCATTGTGAAGAAGATACACAAATTGGTAAGATAAAACTTGAAAATTCAAGAAGTCTACTTCGGCCACTACACTCACACGCCAGGTATAGCTAGTGACTGTATGTCTGAGTGCAAAGGACAAGGTGGGATTTCTCGTCATTTTTCATATTTGTCTCCACACAGGGGCCTGTAGATACTTACAGATCAACAATCACATTCACCAACACAGGTCCCACTATAACAACTGCAGTTTTGTTGAGGTCACATGACTCCATTTATAAGAGAATCATTCGGATGCACAAAATAATGACCAGGAAATTCTAGTTAGAGATTGCCCAAGACATATGTAACAAGTGTGCCAGACGAAAGGAATTACAGGAAGTTAAGGACACAATGAGGAATACCACTGCAGAAGAGAAGCAAACGATTTGCAAAAGTAAATGCTCTCCTAAATCACTTTCCTGTGGGACCCTGGGCTCTGTCAGACTCTTCCGTTGTGAGTTCGTTTTACCCAAACTCGTGACAATCCTTCCCTTTATAATGGCTGCGATATGAGGCACATATGAGTATTTCTGCCAAGAGAATGCCCATGAGTAAAGATCCCTCTTAAAATTGCCTAAGCCCCCACCCCCACTGACACTCTGACACTGAAAATTTTTTAGTCAACAAGTCATGATGCTCTTACCTTCCACCAATTTGAAATACTCCCCCAAGAAGAAGTCCACGTTCCATGTAACTTGAAGAACGGAATTCTTACACCAGGAATAGCAAACATAACTTTGCATGTCTCCTGTTGTGACTGGAGAGTGTTTTGGTGCCTCGGTATTTCCACTTTACGTGGGTATCTGACAACCCCCGTGCCCTCAGAACTTGCGTGCCGGGTCAGGGAGTGGGCTTTCTGCATATCCTTGTTTTGGGCCACAGCTGGGAAGCAGAAGGAGATTCCCAGAGCTTTTTGCCAATCGACAGGTGGTAGGAACGTGCAAATCTCAGTGCTCACGAGGAGATGGAGAAGGCTCCTTGGGATGGCGAAGTAAACGTCGTGCAGAGAAAATGGCCAGGCAGAAACCACAGGCTGCGCTGGCGGGCAGAGGCAGGAAGGGACAGTATGCCAGCTTCCTGATGCCAGCAGAGGCTAAATAAATCGTGACCAGAAAATGTCCCCGAAATAAAAGCAAAATGAGGCCCTCAGAGATTAATGCATATTTTAATGTTCTCTCTTTTAGTTTATAAGAAGTTAATCCACAAGGAAAACTGTGAGTGAGAATCTCGCTGTCACTGGGTATCAGAGTGACAGGGCCCGACACCCGACACTGAAGTACCACAAGGCACAGAGCAAATATGCTGGGTCCGGCGGGAGCTGCAGATAAGCCCGTAAACTCAAGGAGCTCGTAGCAGTTACGGAGATAATCCTAAACACTGTATTTTTGTTTATCAAGCGAGTGAGTGGGGAAAAAACACACAACCGTAAGTACAGTCAAAATTTAGATGAAGTCGATACGAACACTCAGGGCAGAGAAAGAAAGGCTCTTTGAACAGGACCGTGGAAAGCTGAGACTAACACAGGCAGACAGGGACCAGAGAGGGCGTTACCAGCCAGGGAACAGAATCAAGTTTCAACCCGCACACCCGTCCAAAGGAATAAGCCATCAGCAGAGGAAAAGGCAGGAATCGGGAACTGATGAAAGATGAGTTTAGGAAGGGGACTGGATGCTGGACAGCCAGGTTAAATACCTTTATCTGCTGGAGTCACTGGAGATTTTGAGTTTTTTAAAAGAAAAAAAGATAGCACTACAAAATTTTCAGTGAGCCCTGGCTGGTGTAGCTCAGTGGATTGAGCGCAGGCTGGGAACCAGAGGGTCCCGGTTCGATTCCCAGTCGGGGCACATGCCTGGGTTGCGGGCCAGGTCCCCAGTGAGGGCCATGTGAGGAGCAACCATACACTGCTGTTTCTCTCCCTCTCTGTCTCTCTCCCTTCCCCTCTCTCTAAAAATAAATAAATAAAATCTTAAAAAAAAATTTTTTTTTCAGTGAGTTCTAGTACTGTTAAAAAAGGAAGATTTTATTTTAACCTTTTTTGTACCAGGAACAGCCTATTACCTCATGTTGATCCCACTCTATAAACAGTATTGTCAGTTCTCATACCTCTTGAACTTCTGTCATTTGTGGTGGGTAGAAAAAATTAGTTTAGTTACGTAAACACAGTTATTTTAGAAAACAAATATACAAATCATGATTATTGACTCAAAGTAGAAATTATGTTTTTAAACACTGAAAGGAACCTCCAATTTTGAAATCCAAATGTTAAATATTTTATATCTTAGGAAAAACAAACTAGTTCCAATTTTTATTTTTGCTTTTTACACAAGGTATCATCTCTTGGTTTAAGAAAGTAACTTGTTCCTCAAAACCCCTTCTTTGGTAGAAAAGTTCCTTTCTTTAATTTATACTTAAAAAGCAACAACAGCAGCCCCCAAGTAATCACCCACTAAAAATAAAATCTCAAAAATCATTGTTTCTCCCAATACAGCAAGCACCTCCATAAAACATGATCAACGTAGAAACAGAAAAGCTTAGGGGAGATATAAAATAGCAAGATAGCCCTGGCTGGTGTGGCTTAGTGGACTGGGTGCTGGCCTGTGAACCGGGGGGTCACTGGTTCAGTCCCCGGTTGGGGTGTGTGCTTGCGTTGCGTGCCAGGTCCCCAATAGAGGGCACAGGAGAGGCAGCCACGCAGTGATGTTTCTCTTCCTCTTTTTCCTTCCCCTCTCTCTAAAAATAAATAAATAAAATCTTTAAAAAATAAATAAATAAAATAGTAAGATACAGCAAAATAAAAGACATGAAACATCAGCAGATACAGCTCAAGAAAGAAACGTAAAAGAAAAATAATACCAGCCCTGGCTGGTGTAGCTCAGTGGATTGAGTGCGGGCTGGGAACCAAAGCGTCGCAGGTTCGATTCCCAGGCAGGGCACATGCCTGGGTTGCAGGCCAGGTCCCCAGTGAGGGCCATGTGAAGAGCAACCATACATTGCTGTTTCTCTCCCTCTCTGTCTCCCTCCCTTCCCCTCTCTCTAAGATAAATAAATAAAATCTTAAAAAAAAAAAAAAAGAAAAGAAAAATAATACCACCAGGGTGTGCCCTGCTGGATGCAGCACGAGGGAGAGGAGACACTGCCGACAATATGCCAACAGACATGTGAGCAGAACAAGCAAATGAAATAGAAACGAACAAAAACATGTGAAAGGACGTCCATCGTAAGCATAATTGGTGTTCTCAAAGAAAAAGGAAGTGACGCAAAACGGTTACTATTCAATCCATTATGTACTTTTATTCAAGGACAATGGCCCGGGTAAACTCTCTGGAACACGAAAGACGCCAGGGAAGACAGTCCTGATGGTCCCTACTAGACAGAGGACCAACCTCAGCTAAACAGAAACAATGGTACAAGGCCTGGCGGTGAACTGTGAATCCATTTATCTGTAAAAGTAGCATTAAAACGAAAAAGACAATTGCAGAACAGAATGTGAACGTTATGAACCCTGACTGTATATATTTTAAAAGACATTGCATTTATTCATTATAAAAATCATGCCCTGGCTGGTGTAGCTCAGTGAACTGAGTGCCAGCCTGTGAATCAAAAGGTCGCTGGTTCGATTCCCAGTCAGGGCACCTGCCTAGGTTGCAGGCTGGGTCCTCGGTTGGGGGCATGCGAGACGCAACCAATCGATGCATCTCTCACACATCGATGTTTTTCTCCCTTTTTCCCTCCCTTCCCCTCTCTGGAAATAAATAAATAAAATCTTTAAAAAAATTTTTTTTTAAATCACCGAAGTAGACATAACCAAAGTAGTCAGGCACCAATTCACAAACCTTATAAAAGTCTCTCATTTCGTCCTTGGAATGCCCTCCAATTTAACCCATGGCACACCAGTGTTTCTATCGAGGTATAAAGTGAAACGATTCTTTGATGCCTTACGCCCCGAGTCTGTCTTTTTGAGTCGCTGGCTTTGGTTGTCTGGTTGGTTTTATTGTTGTGCTTTTTCGGTTTCGCTTGTAAAATGAAAGTGTAACATGGGCAAGCACTTCTGGAAGAGACAGCTCTTGATCTTTAGAAGTGTCTTTGGGAAGGATGTGGCAGTCACTGAACTGAAAACGATGAACACTCACTCCTTCGGTCATTAAAAGCGCAGGTGACTATGTGAACTAGAAGCCTCCCTCTTTCGTTGCCTTATGTCAGTGATCTTCAGACACCAGCTTTCTTCCCAGTAACTGTGGACCTGGGTAATGAACTCCACTGAGGCTGGTCAACTAAGTCGAACACCACTCAAGCTTCCCAAAAAGCGAGTGTCTAACCTTAGAAACATTATGGAAGTTTACATTACTGATCTTGCTTTTTCTTGAAAACTGTTTATGCCACCAAAAC
Source organism: Micronycteris hirsuta (assembly GCA_004026765.1). Lineage (NCBI taxonomy): Eukaryota > Metazoa > Chordata > Mammalia > Chiroptera > Phyllostomidae > Micronycteris > Micronycteris hirsuta. The sequence goes on from PVJI01026924.1 coordinate 16,837, forward strand.
AGAGATATGTGTGGAAGTTAGACAACACTGTTTCTTTGGCCGATTTTGATTCACACTTGGAAAAATATTTTTCTCTCCTTTTTTGGTTCCACAACTTCATTTAATGCTTATCACGCATCATTTATTCTGGCTTAGAAATTACAGTACTAGAAAAGGACAGTACAAAGGAGAATTTAAGCAGGGCAAGTGCAATGAACGATCATGCCTGGTTTGGCTGCGTACTGCAGCGGTCTCCAAACTGCTTTGGCCACATAATCCTGAGGAAGGTAAGATGTATGGGCCTATGAATACATTTATTAATATGTTATATGCACATGTGCTACTATGTTACTATGTTATGTACATTATAAAACATAATGTGGAAATTGTAAAGAACTAAAGAGGCAAATATTTTATTTGCTAATGGCAAAAGGCTTTCTGCTGTCACTAGAAATTATTCGCCATATTTATCAAGGACGTGATGTAATGTACTTCATTATTTCTGAACATCCCAGTTTAATCCTTTGTGTTCCAGTCATCTGTTTTAATTCCTGGCTTCCCGAGACATGTCACGAAGCTATGCAGACATGAAGGGAAAAAGGACATCATGGCACCTCAGTTTTTAATTCCATCCTCCAATAAGGAAAAGGTTTAAGGTTGTTGTCGTTTTTGACTATTACTTTGTGGTTACTGCTAACTGACATTCAGCAAGTAAGTGTCCATCTTTCCTGACATTAGTTGCTCTTTAAAGTTTATGAGAGCCATCAAATTTTCATATTTTTAAAAATTGTGTTCTAAACCCACTGAAGCTTAAGACATTCCATTTTTAACTCATTAAACATGCAGATGTGAAGGGTTTTAATAGGTGACACACATCATCTTTTTAAAAATCACACTTCTAAACACCCATTTCCAAAAATGCTCTCCAGCAGCACAGGTTTCTTTGGAGAAGCAGGTATTTTCTCACTCATTGTTAAAATATTGCTTCAACCTCGAAGGGCTACATTTAAGTGCACTGTTCAGAAAATTCCAGAGGTGGGTCATCCCATTTCTATGAGGTGACCCACCTCAGGGAAATAAGATGACCTTAACACATAAAGGTCAGCAAATCTGGACACTGTCTCTTTTATGGCACTCTCCCTGCATGTGCTATCCTTCGACAGTTGGCTCAACGACTTGCTTGTGAATGATGCAGCAAAATAATTTCATATACGTCACTATTAATCACAGGGCGTGCAAGTCTTTACTGCAAATAACCTACTTGGTCATTTCTAATGGGCGGGGCTGACTTCGGGTCAGATTTCATGAAGTTACTTTTATCCCAAATGGGAACACCCGCCAGATGTCCCCCAATACCCATTCTCTCCTTCCTCTTCAGTATCAGAAACTTGGCGGGCACGTGACCACCCAGGGCAAAGACAACACATCGCACACGGCCCTGGAACTCTGGTTAGGTCGTGGGGATGTAAGCAGGAATAATGGAGAGCCTGAATAGGAGGGACGTAGCTCCCGCTCCCTTTCCTCTTATTGATTCTTTCCTGGAAT
>PVJI01026925.1:0-18356 GCA_004026765.1 Micronycteris hirsuta
GCATGTATGTGAGTGTAATGGGAAAAATGTAAAAAGAAATCTATAAGTCTTGAAATGTTTCACAGCAGAAAGCATTAGAAAGATCACTGAAGTGCCTATTAATCAGTGTTTTTTCTATTCAACTTGTTTATTCTTTAAAAAGCTTCTCTCTTCAAGATAAGCAGAAGTATTTAGAATGCACTTGAATCTAAATTCAACTTGGGCCTCAATTTATGAAAATGGCTATCTCCAGACTTCCCCCCAAATCCAGCTATGTACAAAGTTTAAGCAGCCTTTACTACATTTAAGTACTAGTGCGACAAGTTAAAAGTGTAGGTCACTTTCCACTTTTGTTTATTTGATGCTTACTTTTATTGGAGTCATTAAAAAAAATATGCTTGCAAAAAAAACCAAAACAAAAAAAAGTCTGTCTGAGTTCAGTCTCTGTGTCCAGGGTCTTCAAGACATTGTTAATTATGATACATAGAATGCCTAAGCTCACTTGTCAGTAAAAATGCTTTGCTGAGCTTGGCAGAAATCTGCCCTCATGCTCAGAATTGCCATAAATGTGTAACATATATTCCAACAAAAACCACTTGTGAGCTGGAGACTGGGCATTGACGTCCAGTGACTGGAGTGAGGAAGTGCATCTTTCCTCAGTCACCTTGATGTCAGCAGTAATGATGGCTACGCCCTAGCCTCAGTGACACCTAACCAGTGGGGCCTCAGGAGGGGGCCTGTGGCAGCAGTGCATGTCCATGTTTGGTCTTGCTGCTCTTTCCATTGCTGCCCTCACTGCAAATGGCTTTTTTGAAGGCTGCTCTTTTGTACAGTGCCAGTGAGAGTATTGATTTGATATTGGCATCTTCCATGTCAGGTATTATCATTACATTTTTCCCCTTTAAATATTTTTATGTGGTAAAATACACGTAAAGTAAAATTTACCATCTTAACCGTTTTTAAGTGTACAGTAAGTGGTATTAGGTACATTCATATCTCTTTGCAACCATTTACCTTTAGAACATTTTCATTTTGCAACTGAAACTTGGTACCCATTAAACAATAACTTCCCATTTCCCCTGTTCTCCCGCCCCTAGCAAACACCTTTGTGCCTCTGTGGATTTGACTACTCTAAGTACCTCATTAAGTGGAGTCATACATTTATCTTTTTTGTAATTAGATTATTTCACTTACTGTAATGTCTTTGAATGTTGTAGCATGTGTCAGAATTTATTTATTTATTTATTTTTAAGATTTTATTTATTTATTTTCAGAGAGAGGAGAAGGGAGGGAGAAAGAGCAATGTATGGTTGCCTCTCACATGGCCCTCACTGGGGACCTGGCCCACAACCCAGGCATGTGCCCCGACTGGGAATTGAACCGGGACCCTCTGGTTCCCAGCTCGCACTCAATCCACTGAGCTACACCAGCCGGGCTGTCAGAATTTATTTTAGGCTGAATATTCCATTATTTCTGTTGTATTACCACATTTTCTTATTTATCTGTCCATGGACCTGGGTTGCTTCTATGTTTTAGCTGTCTTGAATAATGTTGTTATGAGTGTGGGTATACAGATATCTCTGAGACCCTGCCTTTTATTATTTGTTTTTTAAATTAAATTTATTGGTGTAACATTGGTTATTATTTGTTTCAGATACACAATTCTATAATACATCATCTGCATTTTGCATTGTGTGTTCGCCACCCAAAATTTAGTCTTCTGTTACCATATATTTGATCCCCTTGATCCACCCTCCTCTCCCCTTCCCTTCTGGTAACCACCGCACTGTTGTCCTGTGTCTAGGAGTTTGTTTGTTTGTTTGTTGCTTTCTGTTTTGTATTCCACATGAGTGAAATATGTTTCTTGTCCTTTTTTATCTGACTTATTTCATTTAGCATGATATTCTCAAGATCCATCCATGTTGTTGCAAATGGCAGTATTTCATCTTTCTTTATGGCTGAGTAGTCCATTGTATATATGTGCCACATCATCTTTATCTGGCCATCTGCTGCAGGACACTTTTACGTTGATTCTCTGCCTTGGCTACTGTGAGTAATGCTGCTGTGAACGTAGAGGTACACATATCTTTACAAGTAAGTGTTTTCAAATTTTTTGGGTAGATACCCAGAAGAGGTATTGCAGGGTCATATGGTAGCTCCATTCTTAATTTTTTGAGGAACTGCCAGACTGTTTTCCATGGAGACTGCATCAAATTATACCCCCACCAGCAGTGAATGAGGGTTTCCTTTTCTCCACATCCTCTTCAACACGTATTTCTTGTGTTATTCATAGTAGCCATTCTAATAGGTGGTATCTCATTGTGATTTTGATTTGTATTTCCCTTATAGCTAATGAAGTTGAGCATCTTTTCATATATCTGTTGGCTGTCTGTATGTCTTCGAGAAAGTGTTTAAGTCTTCCGCCCATTAAAAAAAAAGTTTATTTATTGATTTTAGAGAGAGAGAGGAAGGGAAAGAGAGAAACACTGATACAGTGTTCCATTTATTTATTCATTCATTGGTTGACTCTTGTATGTACCCTACCAGGAATCAAACCTGCAACCTTGGCGTATTGGGACAATGCTGTAACCAACTGAACTACCCATCCAGAGCCTCTGCCCATTCTTTATTTAATTGGATTTTTTTGTTGTTGAGTTGTATGAGGTTTTTGTTTATTTTGGATGTTAGCCCCTTTATGAAGGTATCGTTTGCAAATATCTTCACCTATTCAGTTGGTTGCTTTTTTGTTTTGTTGGTTTCTTTTTCTTTGTAGAAGCTCTTCAATTTGATGTCCCATTCATTTATTTTTGTTCATAAAAATTCCTTGAGACCAAGGTACATAAGTTTACTACCTGTGTTTTCTTCTATGTATTTTATTGTTTCATCTCTTATGTTTCTGGGGAGGAATGTTCAAGCTTAATGCAAAATTTGGTGCAGATTTGTTGCTCTACCCACTCAGTCATTTTGAATGTGAGGGCCACACAGTATACATGCTCACTCAATGGTGTCTACCACTCCTGCTGACTAGTACAGTGAAGTCGTCATTTTTCACACAAGCTCATTCTAGTCCTCTCTCCTTGGCTGCCAGGGTTATATTGATGTCATGCAAACCATTCTGTTATATTAACAGTGGCTGGACTTTTTCCAGACAGAGCTTGTATGTGCAATACATGAACATGGAATATCTTTCCATTTCTTTGTGTCATTAATTTCTTTCAACAATGACTATAGTTTTCAGTATATAGGTCCTTCATTTTGTTTGGTGAATTTATTCCTAGGTATTTTATTCTTTTTGTTACTATTGCAAATGGGAGTTTATTGCAAATTTTCTTTATTTCATTACCTGATAGTTCATTATTAGCATATAGATACGCAGTGGGTTTTTGTACATTGGTTTTGTATCCTGCAGCTTTATTTATATATTGTTTCTAATAGTCTTTTGATGTAGTCTTTAGATTTTCCTATGTGTAGAATCATGTCATCTACAAATAGTGACATGATTTTACTTCTTGATTCCTGCGTTGGATGCCTTTTATTTCTTTCTTTTGCCTGATTGCTCTGGCTAGGACTTCCAGTACTGTGCTGAATAACAGTGGCAAGAGTGGGCATTCTTGTCTTGTTCTTGGTCTAAAGGAAAATCTTTCAGTTTTTCACCCTTGAGTATGATACTAGCCGAGGGTTTGTCATATGTGGCCCTTATTATGTTGAGGTACTTTCCTTCTTTACCCATTTAAGTGTTTTATTTAAATAGGTGTATCTTGTCAGATGCTTTCTCTGCATCTATTGATATGATCATATGATTTTTATCTTTTGTTAATGTGGTATATCACACTAATTGATTGCATATGTTAAACCATCCTTGCATCTCTGGAATGAATCACACTTGATCATGATATAGTGCCTTTTTAATGTATTGTTGTATTTGATTTGCTAATATTTTTGTATAGGATTTTTGCATTGATGTTTATCAGATATATTGGTCTGTAATTCCATTCTTCCCCTCCCGTCCCTTCCATTTTTCTCCCCTTTCCCCCCCCTCCTCTCCTATCACCTTTCCTTTGACCTTTCTTGGTTTTGGTATCAGGGTAACGTTGGTTTTGTAAAATTAGTGTTTCTGGGTTTTTTTGGAAGAGTTCAAAAAGGATAGGTATTAAATCTTCTTTGAATCTTTGTTAGAATTCATCATTGAAAACACGTGGTCCTGGATTTCTGTTTTTTTTTGGGTGGTTTTTGAGTGCTCTTTCAATTTCCTTATTGTTGATCAGACCATTTAGTTTTTCCAGTTCTTCATGGTTCAGTCTAGAAAGCTTATATATTTCTAAGAATTTATCCATTTCTTCTAGGTCATCTAATTTGGTGGCATATAACTTTTCATAGTGTTCTTTTATAATCCTTTGTGTTTCTGTGGGTACATTGTAACTTCTCTTGCAGTTCTGATTTTGACTTTCTCTTTTTCTTAGTCTAGCCACAGGTCTGTCAACTTTATTTACCTTTTCAGAGAATGAGCTCTTTGTTTCATTAATTTTTCTATTGCCTTTTTGTTCTCTATTTTGTTTAATTTTGCTTTAATTTTTGTTTCTTCTACTGACTTTGGGTTATATTTATTCTTTTTTTGGTCCTTTAAGGTGAAATGCTAAATAGTTTGAGATTTTTCTTACTTCTTGAGATAGGCCTGTAGTGCTGTAAACTTCCATCTTTGTTCCACTTTTGCTGCATCCCTAACATTTTGACATGTTGTTTTGTCATTCTCATTTGTCTTTATGTATCTTTTGATCTCTTATTTCTTCTTTGACCCAATAGTTGTTTAGTAACATGTTTTATCTCCACGTATTTGTGGTTTTTTTCAGCTCTCTTTTTATAATTTCCAGTTTCATATTTTTGTAATAGAAAAACATGTTTGGTATGATTTCAGTTTTTTAAATTTGTTGAGACCAGTTTTGTGCCCCATACTATCTGTCTTTGAGAATGTTACATTACACGTGAGGAGAATGATTCTGTCACTTGGGATGGAAGGGTCTGTAAATGTTTATTATGTTCATTTGGTCTAATATGTTGGTTAAGGCCTGTATTTTCTGTATTGACTTTTTTAAGTTTTTGGATGATCTGCCCATGGCTGTCAGTGGGTTATTCAGGTCCCCTACCATAATTGTATTTTTTGTCAGTATCTTTGTTCAGGTCTGCTAGTAATTGTTTACGTATTTTGCAGCTTCCAAGTTGGGTGTGTACATATTAATAAGTGTTATGCCTTCTTGATGAAATGCCCCCTTTATCATTATAAAGTGTCTATCCTTTTTTAAAGATTATAAAATGTAACCTTTTTTAAATCTTGAAATGTATTTTGTTTGAATAAGCACAGCTAAACCCATTTTATCTGGATGCCATTTGCTTGGAATATTATCTTCCACCCATTCACTTTGATTTTATATCTTTTTAGCTGAAATGAGTCTCCTGCAGGCAACGTATAGTTGGGCCTTGTTTTTTAATGTATCCCACTACTCTTTGCCTTTTAATTGATCAGTTCAGTCCATTTACATTTAGGGTGATTATTGATATATAAGGACTTAACAGCCATTTTATCTTTTTTTTTTCCTGGTTGCTCTGTATCTTCATTCTTTCTTTTCCCTATGTTTCTGCCTACTATTTTAGTTTGGCGGTGTTCTATGATTTTTTCCCCCCTGCATTACCTCTTTTTATTTTTAATTTTTTAATTTAGTTTTTATTGTATTTTTTATTACCATTTAGTCCCCTTATATCCCCTCCCTCCTGCCATCTCCACACTGTTGTCCGTATCTATGAGTCCTTTTTCCTTTTTGCTCAATCCGCCTATCCCCTACCTGCCCCCTCTCCTTAGCTGTCATCCTGCTATCTGTAAGTCTGTTTTGCATCTCAGTTCTAGATTTTTATTTTGTGGTTATCATTAGGTTTATGCAAAAATGTTTTCATATATACCACAGTCCTTTCCCTTCTGATTGCATCCTCTCACCATTCAACTGTCTGCAAATTTAGTCCTTTTTGTCCTGTCCTGATACGTTTTTGTTTTATATCCCTTTTTATGCTGTGTGTTTCCAAATTGCAGAAGCTGTAGTCTTAAAAATGCCTTTACCCCTTTTAATCTGTATTTTATAATTAAGTGTTTACTATGCTATTCTGAAATACAGTTGGAGTTCCTGGTACTGTGTGTCTGTCATCTTACACTTTTGTATTGTTTCAGGTAGAAGAGCTCTTTTCAACATTTCTTGTAATGGAAGTCTTGTGGTGGTAAATTTCATCAGCTTTTGTTTGTCTGGAAAAGCCTTTACTTCTCTTTTATGTCTAAAGAATAACTTTGCTGGATATATTATTATTATTGGCTGGTTATTTCTTTCAATATATTTTGAATACTTTTTCCATTTGCTCCCAGCTTGTAGGTTTCTGCTGGGGAAAAAAAACCCCAAGACACGATGGTCTAATGGGGTTTCCTTTATAGGTTATAGTCTTTTTTCCCTTGGCTGCCTTGAGAATTCTTTCATTGTTGTTAAATTTAACACTGAAAAAATATTTGGAGACCTTTTTGGATTGAGATATTCAGGTGTTCTGTTAGCTTCTTAGATTGGAGAGTTCTTCTCTTTCCATAGACTTGGGAAGCTCATTGATTATTTGAGTAAATTCTCTGTTCCCTTCTCCTTCTGGTATACCTATTCCTTTTTTTTGCCTTTATTTATTTATTTATTTTAATATATTTTATTGATTATGCTATTACAGTTGTCCCTTTCCCCCCCCTTTCTTCCCCTCCATCCCTACCCCCCATTCCCCACCCTTTAGTTTTTGTCCATAGGTCATACACATAAGTTATTTGGCTTCTACATTTCCTATACTATTCTTAACCTCCCCCTGTCTGTTTTCTACCTACCATTTATGCTACTTATTCTCTGCACTTTTTCCCCCTTCTCCCCCTACCACTCCCCTGTTGATATCCCTCCATGCCTTATATAAATCCCTTTAACATTTCATACAATAAAGGCTGGGTGTTGATAAACTCCTTGAACTTGACCTTATCTGAGAAGCACTTTATCTGCCCTCCCATTCTAAATGATAGCTTTGCTGGATAGAGTGTTCTTGGTTGTAGGTCCTTGCCTTTCATGACTTGGAATACTTCTCTCCAACCCCTTCTTGCCTGCAAAGTCTCTTTTGAGAAATCAGCTGAGAGTCTTATGGAAATTCCTTTGTAGGTAACTGTCTCCTTTTCTCTTGCTGCTTCTAAGATTTTCTCCTTCTTTTTAATCTTGGGTAATGTAATTATGATGTGTCTTGGTGTGTTCCTCTTTGGGTCCAACTTCTTTGGGACTCTGAGCTTCCTGGACTTCCTGTAAGTCTATTTCCTTCACCAGCTTGGGGAAGTTCTCCTTCATTATTTGTTGAAATAAGTTTTCAATCCCTTGGTCTTCCTCTTCTCCTTCTGGCACTCCTATGACGCGGATGTTGGGATGTTTAAAGATATCCGGGAGGTTCCTAAGCCTCTCCTGAGTTTTTTGAATTCTCGTTTCTTCATTCTTTTCTGGTTGGATGTTTTTTTTTTCTTTTTGCTGGTCCACTCCATTGATTTGAGTCCCAGTTTCCTTCTCATCCCTTCTCATTTATTCAAGTAATTGCGACAATTTTTCTTTGAATCCTGTGAGCATCCTGATTACCAGTGCTTTTGAACTATGCATCTGATAGGTTGGCTATTTCTTCGTCACTTAGATGTATTTTTTCTGGGGCTTTGATGTGTTCTTTCATTTGGGCCATTTTTTTTTTCTCAATGCGCCTGTTACTTTAAGGGGTGGAGCCTTAGGTGTTCACTAGGGCAGGGTAACCCACGTTGCTGTGTTGTGACACAGTCTGTGGGGGCGGGGCCTGAGAGAACAATGGCGCTTGCTCTGTTCTCCGCACTTCCCTAGCTATGCACAAGCAAGTTGGGCCCTTCTTTGCTGGCTCTGGGGTGAGTGGACGGGTCTGCACAGTTCCAAGTCCCTGTGGGTCTCCCCAACGAACTCTCCTGTGTTGCCGGGAGTTCCTCCCACTGCCGCCTCAACCCCCACAGGTGTATTCAGTTGGTGGTTTGAGGCTTTATTTCCGTGCGTTGGTGGGCCGTTCGGTCTGTTCCACTCCCCAGCTTTTCCTCCTGGTTTATCTGCGCGAGAATGAGGGACTGCCCAGTCCACCAGTCTCAGCCCTGGTTTCGCCGAGTGCGCCTGCCGCGTTTTGGCCAGGTGCGCCCGCCACGGGCCTCTCCGGGCGGCTGGAGTGTTGCTGGAACTGCTCCACAAACCGAGTCTTGCCGAGTGCTCTCTACCCGGCTCTGCCCCGCTTACCGGTCTGGATGAACGTGTCTTCTTTAACTCCTTGCCTGTTGGACTTCCACTCAGTTCAGTTTTCTGTCAGATCTGGCTGTTTTTGTTTTTTAAATTGTTGTTTTTCCTCTTTTGGTTGTGTGAGGAGGCACAGTGTGTCTACCTACGCCTCCATCTTGGCCAGAAGTGGTATACCTATTCTTATATTGCTCTATCTAATGGAGACAAATTGTTGTAGAGTTTTTTAACTTTTTAAAAATTATCACTTATTCTTCCACTTGAGGCATTTCTAATATTCTGTCTTCAAGATCACTAATTCTTTCTTCCATCTGGTCTGCTCTATTTCCTTAGTTCTCTAATTCATTCTTCATATCATTTATTGAGTTCTTCAGCTCTAGAATTTCTGTTTGGTTCTTTATTAGTTTCATTCTCTTTGGTACAGTACTCCTTTTGTTCACTGACTTTATTCCTCAGCTCCTTGAATTGCTGTTTTGAGTTTTCATAGATCTCATTGAGTTTTTTTCAGAACTATAATCTTGAATTTGCTGTCATTTGAATCACAGTCCTCCATGTCTTTGAGTTTGTTTTCTGGAGATTTTCATTTTCTTTCTGAGCTACCTTTTTACCTTCGTTGTTTTTGGTATTTGATGGATTATTCTGGCTGGGTATTTGAGGAATTAAAATTTTTTTTTTTTTTTAAGATTGTTTTGCTTTAATATTTTAGAAGTGGTAAGTAGAAGTCTTTGTTTTCCAGTAGGTGGTGCTATAGCATAAGCTTTTGTTGTTCCTCGCGCGCCCCCCGCCCCCTGCCCCTTACTTGAACTATTAGGACTTTAGGACTGTCTGGATGTCAGTGCAGTGTGTTGCCATGGCCATGGAAATTGCCTTATGTTTCCTGAGGAGGTTTGTGTCCCCTCTGTGACTGGGTCATCTCTGTCTCAGGGCACTGTTTCTGTGGTGAGATGTGATATGTGATAGGGTTCCAGGCCTGTGATTTCTCAGCACTGCTTCCCTACAACCAGAGGCTGCTATCCACGCTGTACTTTCTAAGGTGTCCAGCTGCCTTTGCTGCGTTCTCTCACAATGGGTAGGGGAGAAGTGGGCAGGAAGAGGTGAGTCTGCCATTCTGTGTCTGGCTTTCTTTCTTTCTTTTTTTCTCTCTCTCTCTCCTCCCTCCCTCCTCCCTACCCTCCCTCCCTCCCTCCTTTCATTTTGAGAGTACATTTATTAAAGCTGGGGACAGTGAAACAAGGAAGGGCTTAGGGTAGAATAGGCAACAGGAGAGAGCCTAGGCAGGGCTGCTTTGGCTCAAGTCATATAAAAGGGTGTCTTGGAGACAGCTTCTGGGGGTTAGCCCAGGAAGAGCTACTGCTGTCTGTTGCTTCCATGGTTGCATATCTAAACTCCCTTATAGTTTAGGAAAGAGCAACCTGTGAGGGGAGAAGAGGAGGAAAGGAAAGGTGTGGGTATGTTCCTGGAAGGGAGAGCATGTGGGTTTGTTTTTTTTTTCAACTACATTATCTGCATTGTGTACCAGCCACTTAGGCTGGAATGTTGCTTCTGCCTTTTGGCCTTCTTCAGGCTTCTAGGAGTGAGGCTGTATTCTGACACTTACACTGCTACCCTATCAGTTGGAGCTGGGAGAGATTCACGCCTCTTTGTTTTTTTCCTGAAAATGGTGGCTGTTAGTTTGCAGCTGCCACATCTTTGCTCTGCTTTTGGCCTCTGTCACATTTCCTCAGCTACAATGTGTACTGGCCACTCAGGCCAGAATGCTACTACCTCTGTGCCTCTGGCCCTGTCTATGGACTGCCAAGTGAGGGCTGCTGGACCCTTCCTTCCCTGCATATGTCTCAATGCATGGGTCCCTCAGATATTTTTGTGCACTGAACAGGGACTCCTTTGTTTAATTATAGTTGTCTAACTTGGAACTTAAAGGGGAAAGACTAAGAGGTCTTCTTAACTCTGCTATGATGCTGATGTCACTATGAGACCCTGCTTTTTGCCAATGACACCTCAGACAAGGGTTTGATCTTCAAAATATATAGAGAACTCATACGACTCCACTCCAGGAAGACAAAAAACCCAATTAAAAAATGGGCAAAAGACATGAACAGATGCTTCTCGAAAGAGGACATACAGAGGGCCCAGAGACATATGAAAAGATGCTCAACATCATTGGCCATCAGAGAGATGCAAATTAAAACGATGATGAGATACCACCTCACACCAGCCAGAATGGCCATAATCAACAAAGCAACAGATAACTGCTGGAGGGGATGTGGAGAAAAGGGAACCCTACTGCACTGTTGGTGGGAATGCAGACTGGTACAGCCACTGTGGAAAACAGTATGGAACTTCCTCAGAAAACTAAAAATGGAACTGCCTTTTGACCCAGCAGTTCCACTACTGGGATTATACCCTATGAACCCTGAAAAACCAATTCAAAAGAACCTGTGCACTCCATTGTTCATAGCAGCACAATTCACAATAGCCAAGTGCTGGAAACAACCTAAGTGTCCATCTACAAATGAATGGATCAAGAAACTATGGTACATTTACACAATGGAATTCTACGCAGCAGAGAGGAAGAAGGAGCTTATACCCTTTGCAACAGCATGGATGGAACTGGAGAGCATTATGCTGAGTGAAGTAAGCCAGGCGGTGAGGGACAAATACCATATGATCTCACATTTAACTGGAACATAATCAACAAAAGCAAAAAGGAAGCAAAACTCAACCAGAGACATTGAAATTAAGAACAATCTAACAGTAGCCAAGGGGGAGGGGGGAGGGGACAATGGGGAGAAGGGTTTTCAGGAACCACTATAGAGGACACATGGACAGAACCAAGGGTGGGGAGGGAGGCAGGGAAGGGAGGTGGGATTGGAGGGGGAGGGGAGAGGAGAGTATGCAGACAACTGTAATTGAACAACAATAAAGTAAAAAAAAAAAAAAAAAGAGACCCTGCTTTTAACCCTTTTGGGTGTTTACCCAAGAGTAGAATTGCTGGGTCATATGGTACTTTTATTTTTAGGTTTTTTGAGGAGCCACCATACTGTTTATTACATTTTTTAACAGGTTAAAATGTCATCTTGTCATTTTTTTTTTTTTTTTAAGATTTTATTTATTTATTTTAGAGAGAGTGGAAGGGAGGGAGACAGAGAGGGAGAGAAACAGCAATGCATGGTTGCCTCTCACATGGCCCCCGCCGGGGACCTGGCCCGCAACCCAGGCGTGTGCCCCGACTGGGAATCAAACCCGGACCCTCTGGTTCCCAGAATGTGCCCAATCCACTGAGCTACACCAGCCAGGGCTCATCTTGTTATTTTAATCTATTTTTTTTGTTGGTAGAAGTTTCAATATTTTGCGTTTGTTACATGTACAACTGATAATGATTATTTCTAGATTTTGTATTTGTGAATTTATTTAATCTCTAAGATTTACTTTATCCCTAATATCAGTACTGTTATTTTGCTGACAATGAACAGAGGGGCAAAAAATTGGAGTTGCCTAAGTACATGTTCTCATTTGAGGTCCAGTAGGGTGACACTATTCCTTCTTATTTTGGCTCTCATGTTGTAAACGTGTCCTCATTGTCTGTCGCCATATTTTTCACATTTTCTTTCTTTTTTTATTAATCTTCACTCAATGATATGTTTAGAGAGAGGAGGGGTGAAGGGAAAGAAAGAGAAACATTGATGTGAGAGAGTAACATTGATTGGTTGCCTCCCATATGCACTCCAACCTGGGATCAAACCAGCAGCCTAGGTATGAGCCTTGGCTGGAATCAACCTGCATCCCTTTAGCATGGGATGATGCTGTAGCCAACTGAGCCACTTGCCAGGGTGACGTATATGTTCTTTTTGTGTAGGTTATTTCACTGTCTAGAATAGTGCCCAAGCATAGTGCTGAAGTGCTGCCTAGTGTTCCCAGGTGCACAAAGGCTGTGATGTACTCTAGGGAGAAAATATGTGTGCTAAGGAAGCTTCATTCAGACATGAGTTATAGTGCTGTTGGCTTTGAGTTCAGTGTTAATTAATAATATATACTAAATAAATTGTCTTTAAACATATACACATATAAAACAAGTTTATATATTGATGGGTTAAAAGGTATGTTGTGACCAGAGGCTCCTATGAAATCTTACCTTGTATTTCCTTTAGGAGCAGTGGTTCAGTATTTGCTAATTCAATGTTCTTGGCAACATAGAGAACATAACTACCTTGAATAACAAGACTTAACTGTAGTTGTAATCGTCTCTCTTACCGGTTAGAGCTCAGATTCCTTGACTCCTCAGTGTTTAGCTCAGTGCCTGACACATCCAAGGTTCTCAATAAATATTTGAATGAATGACTGAATGAATGAATGTTTGCTTATTGGTTGTATTCCTTTGTGAATTCATGTTCACCTCCTTTGCTCTAATACTGATTCAGTCTTAATGTTTTTCATATTAATTTTTAAGAATTTTTTGTATAAAATATCTCTTTAATTTTTTTATAGGTCTGGGATAAAAGTGAAAGTGGTGATTGGCATTGTACCGCTAGCTGGAAGGTTAGTATTTATTTTTACAGTAATTGAAAAAATGGAAATGTTTGCTATTTATTTGGGAGTATCTGTGACTTGCTCTTTAGCTTTGGGAGAATTATAAAATTTATACTTTCCTTTTTTAAAGATTTTATTTATTTTTAGACAGAAAGGGAGGAAGGGAGAGAGGGAGAGAAACATCAGTGTGTGGTTGCCTCTCACGTGGCCCCCACTGGGGACCTGGCCCGCAACCCAGGCATGTGCCCTGACTGGGAATCGAACCAGCGACCCTTTGGTTCGCAACCCATGCTCAATCCACTGAGCTACATCAGCCAGGGAGAAAATTTATACTTCTTCTCTTAAAAAGGAATTTTACATTTTCCATTATTAAAGTAACAAATATACATTAGAAAGTTTGAGAATAAGAAAATTTGTAATTCCATAGCATTGTAACATAATTATTTTTAGCATGTTAGTATTTCTTTTATCATTTACATATTTCTAATAACAGTGATGTTTGATACATTTTTATTCCTTGATTTTTTAAAAAACAACTTTACTCAGGTGGGATTTTACATACCATAAGAGTCATCAATTATAAGTTTACATTTCAGTGAGTTTTATATAGTATGGTAAGCATCACCACAATCTAGTTTTAGAACACTTCCAGCAGTCCTTAAATTTCCCTTGTGCCCATTTGGGTTCAGTCTTCCCCTATTTCCCTTCTAAGCCCCAGGCAACCACTGAACTACTTTCTTTCTATAGTTTTACCTTTTTTAGATATTTCGTATAAATGGAATTCTGTAACAAGTAGTTCTTTGAGTCTGTCTACTTTCCCTTAGCATGTTTTTGGGGTTCGTCCATGTTGTGACATGTAAATAGTTTGATTCCTTGTAATGCTGAGGAGTATTCCATTGTATAGAAAAAGCCATGTTTGTTTATTGATTCACCAGTTGATAGACATTTGAATTGCTTTTAGTTTTTGGCAATTATGAATAATGAATGCTATTCTTAACATGCCATACAAGTCTTTGTGTGCACCTACATTTCATTTCTCTTAGGTAGGTACCAAAGAGTGGAATGGCTGGGTTGTGTATATTTTAACTGTCTAATGGCCAAACTCTTTTCCAAGGTGCCTCTCCCATTTTATATTCCCACCAAGAAATATATGATGGTTCCCTTTTCTGTATCCTTCCATACACTTGATATTTTCTTTCTCTTATTTATTTATTTATTTTTGATTACAGCCATCTTGGTGTGAAGCAGTACTAATTGGGTTTTGATTTGTATGTCCTTAACGACTAAAGATGTTGATTATGTTTTTATGTGCATATTTGCCATTTACCTTTAGTGAATTGTCTATCCAAATCTTTTGTGCTCTTAAATTGAGGTGTAATTCACACAAAATAAAATTAATTATTTTAAAGTAAACAGTTCAGAGGCATTTACTCCACTGATCATTTTGTACAGCTATCGCTTCTATCTAGTTTGAAAGCATTTTTACAATTCCAAAAGGAAACCCCTGTTTTTTGCTTTTTCAGTTTCACAGCATATCATAATTATTATACTTTGAGGTATGTTCAAATCCTCTTTAAAAACATAAATATACCCTGTTTTGCTTAACTAATGGATATCTAAGTTATTTTTCTTTATTGTGATGACCATCCTTGTGCAGTTCTTATTCTTTAGTTAGATTGTGCTTTACTGGGACTCCGATGTTGAACAAAATCTCACTACCCTGTTGTATCTTTTTACTTAATAACCTGTATAAATAAGAATTAAAGATCAAACAAGAGAAAGGCAGGACAAAACAAAGAATAAAACCTGGCCAGGTGGTTAACTGGTTAGAATGTTGTCCCAAAACACCAAAGTTGTGGTTTACACCCAGTCAGGGCACATACAAGAAGTAAACAGTGGATGCATAAATAAGTGGAGCGACAAATCTATGTCTCTGTCTCTCTTCCCCCACCCTTCACCCATCCTCTGTAAAAATCAATAAATAAAAATTAAAAAAATAAGAATTTAAAGCTAACCTTTGGATGATATTGTTATCATGTAGAAGTTAACAGATTATGAAAGTATTATGAGATTGTTGAGTGTAAAAGTGTTAGACATGTAGAAGCATGAAACACTTTTGTAAATGTAATTGGTGGACTGATGCTTGTCATACTGTATTTTTACTGGAAGGCACAAATGAAATTCTATTGATGTGAAAGTCTTTAAGGCGCTTTCCATCCTTTTTTTTAAATTTTTTGTCAATGTGAAGAGTTGAATAGTAATTTGACATTTTTCATACATAAAGGTACTACTGCCGAGCTTTAAATTATTTCTCAGAATACAAGGATTTGGACTTCTCTATATTTGCTCATCCGTTGGCTCTTTTCCTACAATAGTCCACTGTCTAGACAGACATCAGTTAGAATGATTTAAGCATTTGTTGCTATAGTTTCTATATACAGTGGTACCTTGGTATGAGCAAGTGACAAATGATGAAATATTTTCTCTTGGGTGCTGTCATGATGCATACAAGTTCTAGCAAGTGATACAAGTCCTGAACAGTTGCCAAGTGCTGAAACATTTTTTCCTCATCAAAATGTGACAAGTACAGGGTTTGAAGAGTTCTGTGTTCTGAAGCCATTGAGTACTGAGGTATAACTACTGTAAGGCTTTTGGAGCAAATAGTTTTGATTAATCTTATTTATTATGTGGATATTCCCTATAGATATAATTTGAAAAATTAGTCAACTGGTAGAATCTCTTTTTAAAAACTTGGTTAGGCTAAACTCTGAAGCAGGTCTCTAATATTAGCATTGGAAGAAGTCAACTTTATCTAGCTAGATTTTTCTTTATTAGGAAAATGTTAGAACTTGACTCCAGAAGGGCTGCAATTCTATGTATAGAATATCTTGAAGTTAAAAAGTTCTAGCATTTAACTTTTTATTGAAATGTTATTTTGAACAGCTTTCTCCTTCACTGAAATAAAAATATGTGTATTCCATTTCCTTAAGGAAAACCTTGTATTTGTGAAATATGAGTAAACTCTGTTTTTTTTTTTTGTTTGTTTTTAATTCCTCAGACACACAGTGGATCTGTGTGGCGTGTGACATGGGCCCATCCTGAATTTGGACAGGTTTTAGCTTCCTGTTCTTTTGACCGAACAGCTGCTGTATGGGAAGAAATAGTAGGAGAATCAAATGATAAACTGCGAGGACAGAGTCATTGGGTGAGACGTTTGTTAGTTTTCGGGAAATGTGGGGGCTTGAGTATCCAAGGAGCATTAATGTTTCCAAGAACATATCAGCTGCTTGGTATAAGGTGTTACCAGTCCTCTCTCTGTTTACCAGTTTCATTGTTCTTTCTTCCGTGTTCTTCTGTTTATCTAATTTTGTGTTTCGCCTAAAGTAGTACTTATAAGTACCTATGGCATTGAGCTATTATAACTTTCATGGTGAATCCAGAGTATTTGCTTTGTCATAGCGTATAATCTAAAATTCTTTAGAAATTGTTTTTTTTCTTTTGTGATTGCTTACCTTTTCTTTCTTAGAAAATATACTCTTCTTTATCTGTTTTTGCCTTACCTAGAGCTTTTCCCTGATTGGGTTTTTGAATTCAGTCAAGAACATAATGTATTTGCTGCTTAAGTTCCTTGTCTGTAAGTGAGAGAATTAAAACTAGATGGCCCTTAAGACTCAGTCTAATGTTTTATTTCCCTTCATTTTTTATAAATAGGTATTGAGGCACAAATATAAATTTCAAAAGGTATAGACAAGTGTATACAGTGAAAACTACTTCTTCTCTGGCCACAGAATTCTTTCCCTAGAGGCAACCACTATTACAGGTTTTTTGTGTATTCTTCTGGATATATTACCTGTCTTTATAAGAACATAAATACATTGTTTTCTTCTGTATTCATACCAGTCCTCCCCATACCCCCTCACGCTAATTTTAATGTGCTGTCAATACTGTTTATTTTTCTGCAGCATTTTAAAATAGTGGTAGAATATATATAACATAATGTTTATAATTTTAACCATAAGTGTAACATTTAGTGGCATTAATGACATTCACAATGCTGTGTACTCATCACTGATAGCTATATCAAAACTTTTCATCTTTCCAACATAAACTCTGTATCATTAAAAGGTACAGTTTCCTTTCCCTTCCTCTAGCCTCTGGGAACCTCTAATTCTCCTTTCTGTCTCTGAATTTGACTACTTTAGGTACCTCATATAAGTGGAACCATATAATATTTGTCCTTCTGTATCTGACTTGTTTCACTAAGCAAAATGTTTTTAAGGTTCATCTGTGTTGTGTATGTATGCAACATTTTGTTTATCCATTCATCTATGAATGGACATCTGGGTTGTTTTCACATTTTAGCTGTTGTAAATAATGCTACTATGAGCATCAGTATGTAGATAGCTATTTGATACCTTGTATTTAATTCTTTTGGATATATACCTAGGAGCAGATTGACTGGTCATATGGTAGTTTTATGTTTAACTTTTTGAGAAACTGCTAAACTGTTTCCACAGTGGCTGCAATCATTTTACATTTACATGAACAATGCATGAGGGTTCTAGTTTCTCTACTTCCTTGCCAGTGTTTGTGAAGTGGTATCTTCTAGTGGTTTTGATTTGCATTTCCCTAATGTTTAATGATGTTGAACATCTTTTTGTGCTAATGATCATTCCTATATCTCATGATACTGTGATTTATAAGACATATGTATTTGATTATTCAGATGACCAAAATATATTTCTCTTATATATTTAGGTTTCATTCATGGTTCCAGAATCATGGCTCCCAAAACCCTTGGAATTTCTTTCTTTTTAACTATATTTTATTGATTATGCTGTTAACAGTTGTCCCGCTCTTCCCCCCATTCTTGCCCCCCACCCCCTTACCCCCCCTTTCCCCACCCTTTAGTTTTGTCCATAGGTCATACACATAAGTCCTCCTGCTTCTGCACTTCCTATACTATTCTTAACCTCCCCCTGTCTGTTGTCTACCTACCATTTATGCTACTTATTCTGTGCCCCATTCCCACCCTCTCCCCCTACCACTCTCCTGTTGATATTCCTCCATACCTTATATAACTCCCTTTAACATTTCATACAGTAAAGGCTGGGTGGTGATGAACTTCTTGAGCTTGACCTTGTCTGAGAAGCACTTTATCTGCCCTTCTATTCTAAATGAAAACTTTGCTGGATAGAGTATTCTTGGATGTAGGTCCTTGCCTTTCATGACTTGGAATACTTCTCTCCAGCCCCTTCTTGCCTGAAAGGTCTCTTTTGAGAAATCAGCTGACAGTCTTATGGGAATTCCTTTGTAGGTAACTGTCTCCTTTTCTCTTGCTGCTTCTAAGATTCTCTCCTTTTTTTTGATCTTGGGTAATGTAATTATGATGTGTCTTGGTGTATTCCTCTTTGAGTCCCACTTCTTTGGGACTCTCTGAGCTTCCTGGACTTCCTGAAAGTCTATTTCCTTCACCAGCTTCGGGAAATTCTCCATCATTATGTGTTCAAATAAGTTTTCAAT
>PVJI01026926.1:0-18358 GCA_004026765.1 Micronycteris hirsuta
TGGGGGCCATCTTGGAGGTTGGCTATCACAGATACTTGGGTTTATTCTTTGGGGGCCCATGGAGCCCATTCATGTCTACTCTGCACTGCCTATGTGCTTTGTACTGTCTAACCTGATATAATATTTCTCTACAGCATGCTTCTGAAGCTCCATCCTGAGTATAGAAAGAGCAGAGGACCCAATCTTCCTGTATTAATAAATCATTTTTTCCTCTAAGAATTTGTTCATATTCATAATTAGACCTGAAACATGAACTTCCAGTATACACTTGTAGATAAGGCAAGATAACCTCTAGCAGGAAGGGCAGTTTGGGGTTAAGAGGTTGGACATAGGGGTCAGTCCTTTGCTACCACTTACTAGGTGTCTGACATTGGAAACCTACTTCTCTGAGCCTGTACTGTAAAAAATGGCTAATAATATCTACTTCATAGGTTTTTCTTTTCTTTTTTCTTTTTAAAAAGATTTTATTCATTTCTAGAGAAAGGGGGAGGGAAGGAGAAAGACAGGTAGGGAGATATCAATGTGTGTTTGCCTCCCGAATGGCCCCCATTGGGGACCTGGCCTGAAACTCAGGCATGTGCCCAGACTGGGAATCAAACCTATGACCCTTTGCTTCGCAGGCCCATGCTCAATCCAGTGAGCTACACTAGTGAGGGTTGCCTCATAGTTTTTTTTTTTTTTTTAAAAAAAGATAAACAGAGATAAAGCACAATGTGCAAAATTGTGCTTTCCAAAGATGTAACACCAACTTGTTTGGACACATACCACCTCCTAAGTGCTCTTCTGCCAGGATAAGTGGGGTCTGTGTTCCTTTCTCTTGGATCAAATTTTGGCAGATCTGCACCCATCAATGGAATGTAGCCAAAGTGATGCTGCAATGATTATTCTAGGGCTAGGTCATAAAGTCAGTAAGGTGTTCACTGGTTCTCTGTCTTGGGATGCTTGCCTTTAGATCCTAGCCCAGGTTACACAGCAAGGCACATATGAGTGTTTGAGCTTGCCCTTAGTGAGCAGCCAGCATCTACCATCAACCTTCAGATGTTCCAGTTGAGGTCGCAGGCAGCCTGGAATAGAGATAAGCCATTCGTACTGTGCCCTCTGAATTCCTGGTCCACAGAAAATGTGACAGATAATACACAATTATTGGTGTTCTAAGCCACAAAGTTTTGGGAGTAATTCCTTATGCACCACAAGATAATATCCATAAAAATTGTCCCAGTACAGTGGTATATCTGAAAATAGGTGATCAATAAATTCTGGGTTGTACATTTTTTAAGATGTGCCTCACTGAAAGATATTTTCAAAAAGCTGGGTCAATACAAAGGCATTTCAGACTAGACAGTTAAACACTAAAGTACAGCAGAAAGTAAAGAGAAAGAAAAAGTTTAAGATAGCTATAGCTACTTCAATTTGGTAACAAATCACAACATAAAGAGGAATAATTTCTGACCACCAATACATAAAAGGGGAGGAAGAAAAGGATGGAACCTGTAGAGGCAAATAAAGATAAGATACCATCAGCAGAAAAAAAAAAGGCTATTTTATCTATGAGACATTTTACCTAAACTACATGGTAACCACAAAATAAAAATCTAGAGCAGAGATACAAAGCATAAGAAAAGAGAAAACTGAGAAAAATGTCATAGAAAACCACCAAACTAAAATAACAAACAGAAAGAAACACCAGGGAAAAGAAACAATGGACATAGAGAACAAACAGGAAACAAAAGATAAAGTGGCAGTAGCAAGCCCTCACATATCAATAATTACCGTAAATGTAATAGGATGAACTCATCAGTCAAAAGGCACAGAATGTCTGAATGGATTAGAAAACAGAATCCAACTGTATAATGCCTGTGAGAGACTCATATCAGCTCTAGACAAACATATGTTCAGAGTAAAGGTGAAAGATGATACTCCAAGCAAGTGGCAACCAAAACAATGTGGGTATAGCTATACTTATTTCAGACCAAATAAATTGCAAGCCAAAGAAAAAGGGTGAGATAAGACAAATATGAGCATTATATAATGATAAGGGGAACAATCCATCAAGAAGATGTAACATTTATTAATATATATGCACCCAACATAGGAACACCAAACTGTGTAAAGCAACTATGAACAGACCTAAAGGGAGAAATTGACAGCAACATAACAATAGTGGGAGACTTTTAACGCCCTACTTATGTCAATGGATAGATCATCTATACAGAGAGTCAACAAGGAAACAGCAGCCTTAAATGACATATTAGACCAGATGTAATTAATGTATACATTATATATAATGCCTATTATATATATAACTTTTTATCCAAAGCAACAGAATATACATTCTTCTTAAGTGCACATGAAACATTCTCAAGAGTAGATCATATATTGGGACACAAAACAAGTCTCAATAAATTAATGAAAACTGAAATAATATCAAGCATCTTTTCCCACCACAGCAGTGAGAAACTAGAAAGCAATTACAAGAAGAAAACTGGAAAAAATCACAAATATGTGGAGATTAAACAGCACGCTAGTGAACGACTATTGGGTCAACAAGGAAATCAAAGGAAAGATAAAAGAAACATGGAGACAAATGAAAATGAAAACACAATGTACCAAAATCTGTGGGACAGCAAAAGCAGTTGTAAGAGGGAAGTCTGTAGCAATACAGGCCTACCCCAAGAAACAGGAAGAATATCAGATTAATAATCTAACCTAGACCTAGAATGAACTAGAAAAAGAAGAACAGATTAATCCCAAAGTCAGTAGAAGGAAATAATAAAAATCAGAGTGGAAGTAAATGAAATAGAGACTAAAAAGATAATAGAAAAGATCAATGAAACTAAAAATGGTTCTTCAAATGGATACACGAAGTTGACAAACCTTTATCTAGAATGGCAAGAAAAAAGAGAGGGCTCAAATAATTAAAATTAGGAATGAAAGGAGAAGTTACAGTGAATATCACAGAAATACAAAGGATAACAAAAGGCAACTATAAACAGCTATATGCCAACAAAATAGAAAAGCTGGTGAAAATGAGTAAATTTTTAGAATCATACAACTTTCCAAGATTGATCATGAAGAAACAGAAAATTGAATAGACCAATGACTAATAGTAAGAAGACTGAAACAGTAATCAAAACCTCCCAAAGAAACAAAGTCCAGGACCAGACAGCCTCACTGGTAAATTTTACCGTATATTCAAAGAAGATTTAATGCCTCTCCTTCTCAAACTCTTCCAAAAACCCAAACAGTTGGGAATGCTTCCCAATTCATTTTATGAGGCTCCTATTACCTAAATATCAAAATTAGACAAGGACAACTCACACTAAAATGAAAATTACAGGCCAATATATCTTATGAACATAGATTAAAAATTCTTTTTTTTTTAAAAGATTTTATTTATTTTTTTTATTTTTTTTATTTTTTATTTTTTTATTAATTTTTTTTGTTTAATTACAGTTATTTGCAGCCTCTCCCCTCCCCCCTCCCTTCCCGTCCCGTCCCACCCCCCCAACCTCCCTCCTCCCAGATTAAAAATTCTTAACAAAATACTAACCTAATACAGCCATACATTAAAGGATCATACACCATAATCAAATGGGATTTATTCCAGGGATGAAGGATGATTCAACATTCACAGATCAATCAATGTGATATATCACAGTAACAAATTGAATAAAAATTATATGATCATCTCAATAGATGCAGGAAAAGTATTTGACAAGATTCAAATTACTTTATGATAAAAATTGTAAATATAATGGGTATAGAAAAGATTACCTCAACATAATAAAAATGATATAGGATAAACCCACAGCTAATACCATAGTCAATGGTGAAAAAGTAAAAGCTTTTCTGCTAAGATCGGGAACTAGACAAGGATGCCCACTGTAGCCATTAATATTCAACACAATATTAGAAGTCCTAGCTAGAACAATAAGGAAAGAAAAAGAAGTAGAGACGCCCAAATTATAAAGGAAGAAGTAAAGCTATCACCATTTGTTGATGGCATGATTTTATACATAGAAAACCCTAAAGATTCCACCAAAAAACTATTCGAAATAATAAACAAATATAGTAAAATTGTTGGGTACAAAATCAATATACAAAAATCTGTTGCATTTCTAGACACCGGCAATGAAAAATCAGAAAGAAAAATTAAGAAAACAATTCCATTTATAATTAAAACAAAAAATAAAATATGCCTAGGAATAAATTTAAACAAGGAGATGCAAGGCCTGTACATTGAAAACTGTAAGACAGTGTTGAAAGAAACTGAAGAAGACACAAAGAAGTGGAAAGACATTCCATGTTCAGGAATTAGAAAAATTAACATTGTTAAAATTTCCATGTTACCTAAAGCAATCTACAGGTTTAGTGCAATTCCTGTCAAATCCTCAACATTTTTCACAGAAATAAAACAAAGAATCCTAAAATGTGTATGGAACTTTCAAAGACTCCAGACAGCCAAAGCAATCCTGAGGGAGAAGAAAACAGAGCCAGATCTGTCACATTCCCTGACATCAAACTCTACTACAAAGCAACACGGTACAGGCAGAAAAACGGGCACACGGGTCGACGGAGCAAAACTGAGAGCTCAGAAACAAACCCACATAGATGTGGATAACAAATTTATGACAAAGGAGTCAAAGCAAGTACCATATGATTTTACTCATATGTTAAATATAAAAACAGAAACAAAACAAAACAAAAGCAAACGTGTAGAGGCATACAGCAGATTGGGGATTACCAGCGGGGAGTGGGAGGCGGAGGGAGGATGAAACAGGTAAAGGGGCTCGACTGTGTGGTAACGAATGGAAACTGGACTTTTGGTGGTGAGCATGATGTAGCACATACAGATGTCAATTTATAATGTACACCTTAAACTTATACAGTATTATGAACCAATGTTACTTCAACAAAAAGTAAGATTAAAAAAAAAAAAGCTGGGACTAATCTCTGTTTTTTTCCAAGCCAACTGTTTCTTGGTAGGGGTTTGGGGAAGGGACTGTTTGATTTTGTCCTCTCTGCTTTCTTTTACAGGTAAGATTACTTATTCTTGTAACTGTGAAAAGACCCATGCGCAGGTCCAGGCTACCTGTCACTGTGAAAGCCAAACTCACGAGACAGGTGCTGAGGAGAAGGAAAGTGGCTTATTGGAGTTGCAGGCAATTCATGAAGATTGTGGAAATTTTTGTCCTCAAAAACCATCTTCCCAATCTCAGTGCATGCAGAGGCTTTTATAAGGATGGAGAGAGAAAGCAGAACAAAGAGATCAGGGGGAGGGGAATGTGAAGAAATGCTTTTCCTGAGAAGAGGGAGCATGACTCTACTGCTTCTTGAGCTTCCTCCCCTTCTCGCCTTCTTTTGGTGCTCTCTCTCTTCCAACAGGAATTCGTAGATTTACTACTGACACCTCTGGATCCTCCCGGCTGGCGCCAAGCAGCCCTTTCTCCCTAGACAGACTTCTCTAAACTGTGAAAAAAAGGCTAGATTAGAAATGAAAACACAGGCCTTTATTTACGTGCTCTAACGTGATTTCACTCATATGTGGAATCTAATGAACAAACTGAACTAACGAGCAGCATAGAGACAGACTCGTAGATAGAGAGCAGGCTGGCAGCTCTGGCAGGGAGATTAGGGGAGGGAGGGATCCAGGAAGAAGGACACATGGACGTGGACAGCAGTGTGGTGACTGTAGAGTGGGGTGGGGGTGGGGGAGTGGAGTATAGGAGGGATAAATGGTAATGGAAAAATACAATAAGAAAATAAATTTAGGCCTGGCTGGTGTAGCTCAGTGGATTGAGCGCCGGCTGGGAACCAAGCAGTCCCGGTTCGATTCCCAGTCAGGGCACATGCCTGGGTTGCAGGCTGGGTCCCCAGTGAGGGCCATGTGAGAGGCAACCACACATTGCTGTTTCTCTCCTCTTTCTCCTTTCCCTCTCTCTAAAAATAAATAAATAAATAAATAATCTAAAAAAAAAAGAAAATAAATTTAAAAGAGCAAAAAAAGAAGAAAACAGAGGGTTGGCTGCAGCCTTGAGAAAAAGCAGAATACATACCCTTTATCACTTAATTGCAATGTTAAGTCCTGGTTATATTCTGAGTATAAAGCATAAAAGAGCAGTTTTCAGTTCTCAGTCTGCTGAATGGTGTCATGGATTTCCAGTCTCCCGCAGGGGTCAGAGCCACAGCTGTTTCTGCATCTGGCTTATCTTTTGCTTCACTGGTTCATTTAAACTGCATCTCAGTGTTAATCAATAGACACCAAAGTTGTTCATGTTTACTCCTTGCTCTACCCACAAATGAAAAATAGAATCATGTGCACTTTTCTGTTATTTCCCTTCTTTTAAAAGCGTAACCTTGACTTATCAGGCCCAGACAGGCACGGAAGAAAAGAAGGGCCTAGGCTGGAGTTGAAGAGCCATTGTACACAAACAAGCCCTGGTATCTTTCTAGAACTGTCTCTTTGTCTGCCCCGCAAGTGTCAGAAGGTAACACAAAAAGGTGCCTGCATGTGTGTGTGCGTGTGTGTGTGTATGAGGGTGACACGGAGGCTGTGGGGCCTCCTTTCAGTCCTGTGCACCTGGCTGGGTCCCTGGCTCCTGGCGTTGCCCTAGGGCTGCTCAGCCGGCATTTGCAGGTAATGAAGGTAGAGAGTAGGGAAGGGAAATGTGTGACCAGGGCTCTGGCCCTACCTGTTTTCTTTTGTTGTGGTAAAATACATAGAACATAAAATTTACCATTGTAACAACTTTAAGTGAACAACTCAGTGGCATTAAGTACATTCACATTGTTGTGCAATTATCACCACTGTGTCATATATAGAACTTTTTTATCATCCCAAACTGAAGCCATTAAACAGTAACTCCTTATTCCTCCTAGCCCCACCACTCCACTTTCTGTCTCTGTGAACTTGACCACTCTAGATACACCATATAAGTGGAGTCATACAGTATTTTTATTATTGACTTATTTCCTTTTGCATAATGTCTTCAACATTCATCTGTGTGTCAGAACTTCCTTTATTTTTAAATCTGAATAATATTCCATTTTATGTACATATCTCATTTTGTTTATTCATTTTTCTGCTGACAGACATTTGGGTTGTTTGCACCTTTTAGCTATTGCGAATAAGAGTTTGGTGAGCATTGGTGTACAAACATCTGTTTGATTCTCTGTTTTCAATTCTTTTAGGTAATTACCCAGAATTGCTAAATCATATGGTAATTCTGGTGTCCAGAGACCTGACCTTAAGTCTTCACCGTGTCTAAGGATATATTTGCTAATGGAGTGGGACAGGGGTCCGTTCTTGTAGTTCAGCATCCTAAGGGGCTATGCAAATGAAGCTCACTGTGATCTACCAGTATAAAGGTACTTTGTGTTTCCATTGAGAATTTACTGCGTGCCAGTTTCTGTATGGAGTATAGTGTCTCTTACACTACTCTCTCAGGTACATTTGATTATTATCCCTATTTTACAGATTAGGAAACTGAGGCATGGAGGTGTTTCATAAGTAGTTCAAGAGCATACATTGCAAGTTCTGGGCTAAAACTGAACCCAGGCAGCCAAACAGAGTGACCATTAAATTAGTTGGCCAGGATTGTATTTATTTATCCAGGAGAAATAGATAACTTATGTAGAGTATTATGGTAAAAATTCGAAGATATAAGTTTAAAAGTTACTGTAAGAAACCTCTGTGGTTTAAGAGGATTTCTGTTGAGATCTCCCTTACACATTTAAGTTAAAAATTTTTTTTTCTTAGCCTATAAGGTATATGGGAGGACCTTATATGCTGCATTCTACAAAGTTTTTTTGTTTTTGTTTTTTAAATTCTCACTCTAGGATACGTTCATTGATTTTAGAGAGAGGAAGAGAGAGAAAAACATTCCTGCCCAGGGATGGAACCCTGCAACTTTTTGTATATGGGACAATGCTCCTGCAAACTGAGCGCCTGAGCCACCTGGTGTTTTACAGTGTTTTTACAGTGTTTTTAAGGGTAACCCTCTGGACTGAACAAATGTAGGGCATTGAAATTTGCAATAAAATGTACCACTAGATGGCAGTAAAAATCAAATTTTAAACATCGAACTGTGTTCTAAATCTGTATGTGGATGTCTTCTGCTTTTCCAAAGTTCACATTAAGCCACTTCACTTTTACGAAGCACCTACATTAGTACCTGCTTTTCCTAACTGAAAGATATCTAAAGAGGATTTTTGCTTTAATGAAAAAGGGCAAAAAGGGAAAATGGCGTTCAGCATTTGTTTCACAGGAAGCCCTCACAGAGGCAGCAGCACCCAGAGCAGCGAGAGTGGCACCACTAAGCTCCTTCCCACGTAGCCACACTCAGCATCTTAGCGCCAAGCCCTGTAGCTTCGGCGTGTGTCTGTGAGCTTCTGTGCTTTATTTAACTCCATTTATTTTGTGCATCTGTTAGCAAGATGTATCCCAAGGTAAATGCTTCTTCGTTTTAAGCCAGGGGTGTTCATCTTTTGGTGTCTCTGGCCAAACACTGGAAGAAGAACGCAGTGAATACAAAAACACTAATGAAAACTGATGAACAAAAAAGGCTCTGTGTATAATTTTCAGGATATCCATCACAATAGATGAACAAAAAATACTCACATAATAATCCTAATTATGCAATGGCCCTTTCAATAATCTTTTAAAATTGTTGAGAATGTTCCAAGTTTGTGATCACTAATATAGAAAATGTACATATCTCCTGGCTGGTGTGGCTCAGTGGACTGAGTGCTGCCCTGTGAACCAAAGGGTCACCAGTTCAATTCCCATTCACAGCCCATGCCTGGGTTGTGGGCTGGGTCCCCAGTAGAGGGCAAGCAAGAGGCAACCACACATTGATGTTTCTTTCCTTCCCCCTCACTCTAAAAATAAATTTAAAAAATAAATAGAAAATGTACATATCTAAGTAATAAAATATCGTGGATTTTTAAAAATATTTTTTATTATAAAAGTAAAATAAAGAGGGCAACATAAAACTAGTGGGATGTTTGACATTATATTGAGAAACTACTGCATGAATATCTAGTTTGATAGAAGTAGTTGCGATTCTCAGTGAGTTCTCAAGGTGCTCATCAGATATTTTGGTTCTCATTTTACTCTTAATGTGTTTCACTCTTGAAAATAGTTGCTCGCAGATGTAGGTGCTGCCAAATAATGACAACATGAATGAGATTGTGAAGCAAGGGATAGGTGTCTATGGGAAGATAGGGCCTATAAAAGTCTAGTAACAAGGCATGAAAAATTTTTTCTTTTTTAAAGTATATATATATTTTAATATATTTGATTGATTATGCTATTACAGTTGTCCCATTTTCTTCCTTCCCTTTATTCCCCTCCACCCTAACCACCCTTCCCTCCAGCATTCCACCTCCTACCCCCTTAGTTCATGTTCATGGGTCATACATATAAGTTCTTTGGCTTCTCCATTTCCTATACTATTCTTAACCTCCTCCTGTTATTTTGTACCTACCATTTATGTTACTTATTCCCTGTACCTTTTCCTCTATAACGCCTCCCCCTCCTTGTTGATAACCCTTCATGTGATCTCCATTTCTGTGATTCTGTTCCTGTTCTAGTTGTTTGCTTAGTATGTTTTTGTTTATTTTTTTAGGTTAAGTTGTTGATAGTTGTGACTTTTTTGTCATTTTACTGTTTATATTTTTTAATCAAATTCTGTTTATTTTTTTATTTTTATATTTTTTAATATTTTATTTATTTCTTTTAGAGAGAGGAGAAGGGAGGGAAAAAGAGCAATGTATGGTTGCCTCTCACATGGCCCTCACTGGGGACCTGGTCTGCAACCCAGGCATGTGCCCAAACTGGGAATCGAACTGGGACCTTTTGGTTCCCAGCCCGCGCTCAATCCACTGAGCTACACCAGCCGGGTCAAATTCTGTTTTTTAGATAAGTCCCTTTAACATTTCATATAATAAGGGCTTGGTGGTGATGAACTCCTTTAACCTGACCTTATCTGGGAAGCACTTTATCTGCCCTTCCATTCTAAATGATAGCTTTGCTGGATAAAGTAATCTTGAATGTAGGTCCTTGCCTTTCATGATTTTGAGTACTTCTTTCCAGCACCTTCTTGCCTGCCAGGTCTCTTTGGAGAAATCAGCTAACAGTCTTATGGGAACTCCTTTGTAGGTAACAGTGTCCTTTTCTTTTGTTGCGTTTAAGATTCTCTCCTTACCTTTAAACTTGGGTAATGTGATTATGATGTGCCTTGGTGTGTTCCTCCTTGGGTCCAACTTCTTTGGGACTCTCTGAGCTTCCTGGACTTCCTTTGCCAGACTGGGGAAGTTCTCCTTCATTATGTTTTCAAATAAGTTTTCTATTTCTTGCTCTTCCTCGTGTCCTTCTGGCACCCCTATGATTCAGATGTTGGAATGTTTCAAGTTGTCCCAGAGGTTCCTAAGCTTCTTCTCATTTTTTTTTGGATTTCTTGTTTCTTCATTCTGTTCTGATTGAATGTTTATTTCTTCCTTCTGCTTCAAACCATTGATTTGAGTCCCTGTTTCCTTCCATTCACTGTTGGTTCCCTGTGTATTTTTCTTTATTTCACTTTGCATAGCTTTTACTCCTTCTTCTACTTTGAGACCATACTCAGCCATTTCTGTGAAGATTCTGATTACCAGTGTTTTGAACTCTGCATCTGATAGATTGGCTATCTCTTCATTGATTAGTTCTATTTTTGGAGCTTTGATATATTCTTTCATTTGGGCCAGATTTCTTTGTCTCGGTGCACCTGTTATGTTGTAAGGGGCGGAGCCCTAGGTATTCACCAGGGTGGGGCAACCCACACTGCTGCATTGTGGCACTGTATATGGGGGAGTGGTCCGAGAGGGAACAATGCTGGGCTGGCTTTCCGTCACTTCCCCTGATACCCACAAGTGAATTGGGCCCCTCTGGTACTGATCCCCAGGTGCGTGGGTTTGTGTATGTTCCAGAACCCTGTGGGTCTCTCCAATGACCTCTACTGTGAGGCTGGGAGTCACTCTTGCTGCCACAACCCCCACAGGTTTTTACAGCTGGCGGTTTTGAGGCTTTTTGCCCCCATGCTGGAACCCTGGGTTGCGCTGCAGTCTGCCCAGCTCCCCAGTTGTTCCTCCCGGTTTATATGCATGCAAATGTAGGACCTCCAGCTGCCATCTTGCCCACTCGGTCCTCCAACCACCACCTTGCCACCCATTCTGTCTCCCCTGGCTGCCTGTCTCCATCCCTCCTATCAGTCTGGATGGATGATTCTTCCTTAACTCCTTGATATTTTGACTTCCATACAGTTTGATTTTCTGGCAGATCTGTGTTTTTTGTTTTTAAATTTGTTGTTGTCCTTCTTTTGGTTGTGCAAGGAGACAAAGTGTATCTACCTATGCCCCCATCTTCTCAAATTTTTCTTTAAGTTGAAGGCAGATTGCAGCTCTAAGCATTCCATTTGAAAATTGATAGGTAACATATTTATGTCAACTGAAAATTGAGTCACAAGTATAGCAAAATATTGATTATTTTCCCAGAAATCTTGAAATCTGTTTTCAAATTCTTTATCAAATTGAAAAGCAAGGCTGCATATTTTTCACTGTTCACAGGACTGTGTTTCACCAATGTGTTGAAATGCATAAAATTGTTTGCCTGATTTGAGCTTGCCATAATTTCAGTTTCTTTTGGAACGCTGTTATGGTTTGAAACATGGTAGTGATAAGTTGGTTTTCATCTTGAAGATACATGTTTAACTCATCTAAATGAGCAATTAAATCCACTAAAAATGCTAAATCTGTAAGTCAGTTTTCATTATCAAGTTCAGGCACAAATTTGTTTTTTGATACCATAAATGATTTGATAACACTGCAAATCATAAAATCTTTTCAGCATTTGGCCTCAACATAGCCATCTTCTTCTGAAAAGTAAATGATGTTGCCATAGTCAGCATCAATATTTTTAAGGTTCCTGGACGTGGCAATGATTCAGTCCCGTGGCTGTTATGAAATTCACAGTCTTGATGATGATTTGCATGACATTATCCATTTTTAAAGCTTTTGTGCATAAATTTCCTTGATGTATTATGCAATGGTACTTCATCAAACATGAGTTTTGGGCGGCAATTGTATCGTCTTCTATTAATTTTGCAAGCCCCGCTCTTTCACCTGCCATCACTGGGGCACCATCTGTAGCTATACCAGATGCGTTGACAATAGACAAAGAAAATTGCTTTAACATATTCTTTACTGCTTCATATAAATCTCTTGATTTAGTTGTGTCTTTTAATGACACAAAAGAAGCCATTTCTTCAGTGACATCATATTTGCCATCAAAATAATAAAAATGATAAGTTGAGTTGCATCTGTAGCATCAGTGCTATCATCCATCACCAAAGCATAAATTTAAAATTAGCAGCTTTACTCTCCAAACTTCTCTTGATAGATTTTACAATTTCTGCAATTCACCTGGCAATAGTCTGGTGAAATAAACTGATTTTAGAAATATCCCCCTTTTTTCAGAGCAAATTTTATCTGCCACTCTTTCTATACATTGCTTAAAAAACTCATCATCAGTAAATGGTTTTGATATTTTTGCTATTAAATATGCTACTACATAACTAGCTTTTACAGTAGAATCCACCCAAGTTGTAACTTTCTGAAAATATTTTTGTTGAGAAGACAGACTTTTTTAGGTTCCGCTACTTTGTTCTTACAACACAATCCTTCATACACATTGAATTTGGCAGCATGTTTTGCATATGATGCCTTTTCAAATTATAGTGTTTGAAAACTTACACAAATTCTCTACAAATTAAGTAGAGTGCCTTACTGTTTGCCTCAATAAAAAAGTCATCATCTGTCCACTTTTCATTGAACAATCTTCCTTCATCCATAATTTTTCTTTTTGGGGGTTCTTTTTTCTTTTGAGACATTGTAGAAACCATGCTGGGATTAAAAAAATAATAATATATAAGATATTTTGTTTACTTTTATTATGAAAATTAATTGACAGGAAAACGGAAAGCAAGGTTTGGGCCCTTCCTCAGCCCTCTTGGTTGCTGATGCAGGCGAGGCAGAGGGCCGATTATAAAGTGGGGCAGGCGATGTGTGAGGTGCTGCCGAGGTGTGGAAGTACCTTCAGTAATCAAATAAGAATGCTTACCTGACTTCTAAATAACACTAAACGCCTAACGTTGCAGTGGTAGGTTGAAATATTGTTGACAGTCACCGCCTCACTAAGTCACCACGAGCACATGTAACGTCTGGTGGTGTCAGTTCTACTGTCGGCGCTTGGAAGTTAACACACTGGAAGGCGTACATCACCTGAAGCCACACATGTAAAACTGAAGCCACACATGTGCATAAATAGCGAGAGTGTACATACATTTATTTTACATGATATTTTGACATGTAATCACAAAAAAACCTCACAATGTTTTAAGCAGATCTACGATTTTGTGATGGGCTGCGTTCATAGCTATCCTGGGCCACATATGGCCCATGGGCCGCAGGTTGGACAGCCCTGTTTTACGCCATTTCAGCTTGTGAAAGTTTTCATAGGAAGGCTCTACTTTGTGATAGAAAGGGAAAATCTGCAGTAAATAAAACTCTAGGGAAGCATTTTTATCATTTGTTATCACTTCATTACATGATCAAGGCAACTGTTAATTTAACTCAAAATGGGTTTCAATCCCTTAGAATTCACAAGCTTTTCAAAGTCAAAAGATTTGAAAAATATAAAGGTTTTTTATAAGTAAAGCTGCTTCCAAATTTTTAGAAATTCCTGCTTAGGAGGAAGCCAAAGGTTTAAGTAAATGTTTAGACTTTGTAAACTGCATCAGCAAGATAACAACGCACCCACATACTTCTGGATTCTTTCGGTTTACCATTTTGGTTTGGCTAAGAGTCAGCCTTTGTTCCATTAATTACAAATATAGCTGCCAATTTAGTCCTTGGGGAAGTTTCTTTCAGTTAATGCCAGAGAAAAAGCCATATTTAAGTGATTTGGGAAACTGGGATCAACCCACACACTGGTGTGACAACTGAGACCCTGGGCCTATCAACTTGTGGTTGAGATAATGAAAAAGATCTCACTGAGAGAATTAATGTTCTATTTTAGAGAAGCTGTACATGTGTACCTGGATGCTAAACGTTCTCCAAATAGAAAACTGAGCTAGAAATAGAGTCTTTTTTTTAAACTCTAGCTATACTATGCAAATTATTAGCCTCATGGAAGGATCATGCGAAACCAGCCAGCATCAAAGAAATGGAATACAGCTAATCCGTCTAAGAAACTGAAGTTTTAGAGCATGACTTTTGAAAGGCAAACACAGGCTGACTTTTGCCCACAGACCATCAAGAACCCAAATGTATCTGAAAGCCATTGCCAAAATCCAGAGTGAAGACATTTGTGGCTAAGATTATCCTCTGTCATCTTGTGGGCAAATCTTTCAGCCTCTCTGATCCTCTGATTTCTCATTCGTTAAATGAGCATAATGCCTCATAGGGCAAATGAGATAATGAACATGAAAGCACTTGTAAGCTATTTGGTGCCATCCAGATATTGACTATCTCATCATGTTAGCCCATCTACCCCCTTGACACCTCCCCCTTCGAAGCACGCAACCCACACGCAACCTTCGAATAATGTAGACTGGAAACCTGACCATCATTGTTCTCTCTGTCATGCCCCAGATCCAGTCAGTCTGTATCTCCTAGTGTCTAACTGGAAAAGTCTCTAAGTGGCCCTCCTGCTTCTCAAGTATCCTGGCTTGACTCTGTCCTGCTCACAGCAGAAGAAATAATCTTGTTAAAATCTACTTGGATTATCTCTTTCTCTTGTTCAACAACTTTCTTTCTTTCTTTTTTATGAATCCCACTTGATCATGGTGTATGGCCTTTTTAAAAAATATATTTTATTGATTATGCTGTTACAGCTGTTCCATCCCCCCCTTTATTTCCCTGCACCTTGCACACCCCCTCCAACCGCATTCCCCCACTTCAGTTCATGTCCATGGGTCATACATATAAGTTCTTCGGCTTCTCTGTTTCCTATACTATTCTTAACCTCCAGCTGGCTATTTTATGCCTACCATTTATGCTACTTATTCCCTGTACCTTTTCCCCTTCTCTCCCTCTCACTCCCCCACTGATAACCCCTCCATGTGATCTCCATTTCTGTGACTCTGTTCCTGTTCTAGTTGTTTGCTTAGTTTGTTTGTTTTTATTTTTTTAGGTTTGGTTGTTAACAGTTGTGAGTTTGTTGTCATTTTACAATTCATATTTTTTATCTTCTTTTTCTTAAATAAGTCCCTTTAACATTTCATAAAATATAGCCTGGGTGATGATGAACTCCTTTAACTTGACCTTATCTGGGAAGCACTTTATCTGCCCTTCCTGATAGCTTTGCTGGATAGAGTAATCTTGGATGTAGGTCCTTGCCTTTCATGACTTGGAATACTTCTTTCCAGCCCCTTCTTGCCTGCAAGGTTTCTTTTGAGAAATCAGCTTGTAGTCTAATTGGAACTCCTTTGTAGGTAACTGTCTCCTTTTCTCTTGCTGCTTTTAAGATTCTCACCGTACCTTTAATCTTGGGTAATGTGATTCTGATGTACCTTGGTGTGTTCCTCCTTGGGTCCAACTTATTTGGGACTCTCTGAGCTTCCTGGACTTCCTTTGCCAGATTGGGGAAGTTCTCCTTCATTATGTTTCCAAATAAGTTTTCCATTTCTTGCTCTTCCTCTTCTCCTTCTGGCAGCTCTATGATTTGGATGTTGGAGCATTTAAACACGTCCTGGAGGTTCCTAAGCCTCTCCTCATTTTTTAAAATTCTTGTTTCTTCATTCTGTTCTGACTGAATGTTTATTTCTTCCTTCTGCTCCAAACCGTTGATTTGAGTCCTGGTTTCCTTCCCTTCAGTGTTGGTTCCCTGCAGATTTTTCATTTCACATAATGCAACCTTTATTGCTGCCTAGGTCTTTTTTATGATATTGAGGTACCCAGTGAGTTCCTGGAGCATCCTGATAACCAGTATTTTGAACTGTGTAACTGATAGGTTGGCTATCTCTTCGCCACTTAGTTGTATTTTTTCTGGAGCTTTGAACTATTCTTTCATTTGGGCCATTTTTTTTTTTTTTTTGGTCTAGGCATGCCTGTTACGTAGTAAGGGGTGGAGCCTTAGGTGTTCACCAGGGTGGGGAACCCATGTGGTTGTGTTGTGGTGCTGTTTGTGGGGGAGGGGTCTGAGAGGGAACAGTGCCGCTTGCTCCCCTCTCTGCTAGTTTTCAGTCAGTTCCCCAACTACCCACAGACCCTTCTGTGCTGATTCCTGGGTGGGTGGGTTTGTGTACATTCTAGAACCCTGTGGGTCTCTCCAACTAACTCTTTCGTGAGGCTGGGAGTAATTCCCATTGCCACCTCAGCCCCACACAGGTGTTTTCAGTCAGAGGCTTTGAGGTTTTATTTCCCTGCACTGGAACCCTGGGTTGCCTGATCGGCCTCACTCCCCAGTTGTTTCTCCTGGTTTATCTGCACATGATTGTTGGACTGCCCAGTCCACAAGCCACCGCCTTGCTACGAGTTCTCTCCACCTGGCTGCCCACCTCTGCCCCTCCAACTGGTCTGGATGAATGTTTCTTCTTTAACTCCTTGGTTGTCAGACTTCCATACAGTTCGGTTTTCTGGTAGTTCTGGTTGTTTTTTGTTTTTAAATTTGTTGTTGTCCTTCTTTTGGTTGTGCAATGAGGCATAGTGTGTCTAACTATGCTTCCATCTTGGCTGGAAGTCTTGTTCAAAGACTTTCAATAATTTCCCACTGCCTGCAGAATAAAGTTCTAACTTCAAAGAAGCTAGAATTAAAAGCTTTTTAACAACCTGGCGCTTCTACCTAAATAACATCAATGAGCCCTGGCTGGTGTGGTTCAGTGGATTGAATGCCAGCCTGTGAACTAAAAGGTCGCTGGTTTGATTCCCTGTCAGGGCACATGCCTGGGTTACAGGCCTGGTCATGCGAGAGGCAATGGTTGACATTTCTCTCCCTCTCTTTCTCTCTTTCTTCCCCTCTCTCTGAAAATAAATAAATAAAATATTAAACAACAGAAATGAAAAAAATAGCATCAATGAGAGGGCCACACAGCAATCAAAAGGTATTGGTGTTAGTGCTGATCAATGCCAGATTGGAGGATAGGTTTATATGGCCACAGGGTTTGCAAAAAATTGTTTCCCATTCCCCCAGTGTTGACCTTGAGAAAGTCCTGTCTGTGGTCATTTTAAGTGGATCTTCCTCAACTTTTTACCCATTCTAGCCTCCACAAGGGTCCCTGCTCTTACTCTCCTGCCCTGTAGCATGTTCTGCCATGACACTTAGTTACTTTTTAGGAGCATGCCTACTCAATGGCAGTGGGACACTTACAACCCAATGGCTGAACTTGACTCCTAAATGTGTTTTGACACTCCTAGTGTTGGTCTGCACTCTTTAACAATGTACCAACTCATCAGACAATTAATATTATAAAAAATTCTGTTGTCTTGAGAAACTAGAAAAGCTAGCAACCCTAGCTTTTCAGATTCAAATGGCTACAATTGACTTCTTGCAAAAATTCTCTAAACTGCTTCCTCCACCTGCTCAATTTCAAATCTTTTCCCCACCTCACTGCTTATATTTCCACTGCTTCACAAAGATTGTTCCTGTCAACATCACCAGTAACCTCCATAACTGCCTAATCCAGTGCTCTTCACTGCTTTGTCTTACTTGAGATTTCAATAGCATCTGTCACTTAATTACTCTGTTTCTTTTTTTAAAGTGTATTTTATTGATTATGCTATTAGTTTCCCTAGGTTTTTTTCTCCACTTTATCCCCCCTCCACCCTACAACCCCTAAGCCTTCAGTATTACCCCACCCCCTTAGTTCATGTCCATGGGTCATACATGTAAGTTCTTCGGCTTCTCTGTTTCCTATAGTATTCTTAACCTCCCCCTGTCTATTTTATGCCTACCATTTATGCTTCTTATTCCAGGTACTTTTCTCCCCCATTCCTCTCCTCCCCCTCCCCACTGAAAACCCTCGATATGATATCCATTTCTCCAGTTCTGTTCCTGTTCTAGCTGTTTGCTTAGTTTTTGTTTTTTAGGTTCAGTTGTTGATAGTTATGAGTTCATTGTCATTTTACTGTTTGTATTTTTTTACTATATTTTATTGATTATGCTGTTACAGTTGCCCCACTTCCCCCCCTTCTTTCCTCCCACCCCCTAACCCCCCCTTTTCCCTCCCTTTAGTTTTGTCCTTAGGTCATACACATAAGTCCTTCTGCTCCTGCACTTCCTATACTACTCTAACCTCCCCCTGTCTGTTGTCTACCTCCCATTTAT
>PVJI01026927.1:0-18384 GCA_004026765.1 Micronycteris hirsuta
GGTCTCCTCTGTCCTCCAACGCCAGCTTCTTTGCAGGGGGGCGAGCAGGCAGGCGGATTCCTGAGCACAGGTGTGAAAATCAAATTGCACCAGGCAAATTCTGTTGGAAAGGGGCCCAAAAGCTTGCTGAGAACTTCTACCCAGTTCACTCTTTTTGGGGAGTGGGGAGACTCAAAGCTGGGTTTCAGGGACCGAGACTGAACCTCTGCTCCTGGAGAATGTTCTCCTGCCCTTGGCCCCACACTGAGGGCTAGAGTGACATTGTACGTGGGTGGTTCAATCTCTCTAAATCTTAGTTTTCCCACTTTGTAAAATGAAGGGACTGGACTGAAAGCCCTGCATGGGATAACTGGCCACAGGCCTTTGAGGGGCTTATGGTGGAAGATTCTGACGCTACATGATGCTAAGTGTTCGGATCACGGTTCTGCAGCCCCGGGTTCGGCCAGATGGAACCAGAGATGCTCACTCCCCGGGCTTACACCGCCTTTCTTTATTTGTAATAAGTGGAACTCCCCTCCCAGGCGGCCCCGCCGATGGCAGCCGTCTGCACACAGTGGCGTGGCGTGGCGTGGCGTGGGGTGGGTCGGTGTGACTCCTCCCATCAGGACTACAGCTTCACAGACCAGCAGGAGAACTCTGTTCCTGGGGCCCCCTCTTGGTAATCCAGCTTGCGCTCTCTGGGATGGACAGACAGACAGACAGACAGCAAATCTCAGGTGTGGTGGGAAGAGAGGGTGAGAGTTGGGGACAGGAACACAGAGGGTGGAATTTTGGGCCCCTTAGAATTCCCTCCAGAACAGGCCGACAAGGCCCAGTCACCCCAGGGGACCCAGCTGTGTGGCATCCAGGGTCCAGGGCTCTAAAGGTTCAGGGAGTTTCCTACGGCCCCCAACTCACCCTGGTGGCCTCTGGCTGGTGTGTTTTCTGTGTTCTGAGTTGACCGTCCTTTGTGGGCTCACACTGAGCTGGGTTGGACATGTCTAAGGCACTGACCTTTCCCTTGACTATCTCTAGTTCCTGGGCAAGGGCAGGGGGGTCGAGTCCCCCAGGGCCCAGCTCTCAGCCTCCCAGCCCCCAACCCTGGTCTGTCTGCACCGAGTCACCTGGTGGCAGCGTGGTTATGCCCTTGAACATTCAGTGTTTGCTCGCCATCACCTGCTGCTGCTGAGGGCACCCAGAGCACGCCCTGGTAAAACTGGCCTGAGAGACAAAGGGTGCGTCAGCGAGGGATAAAGACTGGGAGACTGGGAGACGCACACAGGTGGGTGACTCCCTGTGCGAAGGCAGAGGTGGTTTCTGAGGATGCCCTGAGCCAGGGCCATGGCCAGCATACCAAAGGTCCCGCTGACGTGGCTGGAGAAGCGGTCAGTGTCCTGCAGAAGCAGCCGGATGCCCTGCCCGGGGCCGTCCCAATACAGCAGGCCAATGGTCACTTTGTCTGAGCTGCTGAGTAGCAGGAGCCCCGCCTCGTTCATGGTCATCTGGAGGCTGCGGGGAAATCAGCCTCCTGAGAGGAAGGTGGGCATGGGCCACCCCCCGGGGACCTTGGCAGCTGGGGTGGGAGTGGCCGGAGCTGCCCCTGTCCTCAGGGATTCCTTGCATGGGAAGTCAATGAAAAATTCTGAGCTTCAGCTTCCTCATTAGTAAACTGGGACCAAAGTTAATTTAATAATATCTGATGATCCCAGCATCTGTAACACAAAATAACAGTTCCCTTCCCTCCCGGTTTCTGAGATCTGGTTTCTCACGGATTCGTTTTATGTGATTCAGGGGCACCTGACACACGCACTCTGTCCCTTTTGTTCCATGGCCACTGCCACTTCCTTTTGATGATCAGCGCTGAATGGTGTGTTTGAATGTTTAGAAGGGCGAGTATATTCTCATTCTATCCCCCTTTTTTTCACTTACAATAATCTTTGAAATTCTTACACTTTTTTGTTTTTCTTAGGAATGTTAGGCTCCTTCAGGCACGTTGAATAGGCCCTGCTGTTACGCTGAGGTTATTTTAAATGGGCTCACACCGAGTTTATGCCGTCTTGGCGCGACTCGGTGTGAGAGGTGCGGTCTGCTTTTCTTCATGTATGTCTTCCGTGGGTTGTGAAGGTGTGTGGACTCTGTCACTACCATTAATGGGAATTATTTATTCCACCTTCTGGTGTGTACGTCCAAGGCAGAGAAATGTCTTGTGTATTTATCAGATAACCGGAGACTTCAAGGTCTATGAAATCGGGAGGTTTTCAAGCGAGCCCCTCAGATTTGCTGGGAGCTCACTCACCTGTCGAGTGGACCTAGTCTCTCGGGAAGAGCTCGATCAGAGGGAACGGACAAGGCTCTTTGTACTCAGCACAGGCTGGGGGCTCAGAGGACAATGCTCTGAGAGGGCCTGGGTCTCGGCCTCCCCCCAGGCCCCGTGTGACTTCCAGAGCTGAAGAGCTATCTCTGGAAGGCTCTACGGTGGGGCAGCCCCACCCAGAAGAGGTCACCATCCACCTCCGTTACCCACCAGCTGCCTGGCGTTGGGCACTGGACGGCGAGCCTCTCCCCATCAGGGCTTCAGGAGTGTGCTAAGAATAATATGCATAACCTCCCCCGGCAGACAGCGACTTCCAGCTTCTCATTATTGTCGTCATTGCCTCACCACGGGGTCAGCTGCTTTTCAGCGTGCTCGGGGGCACCGCCCCTTCTAACAAGCTGAGTGCTCCTGGCCACATTCCCTCATCTCTAACACAGGCATGGGGTGATTCTCCCCAGTTATGAGTGGGGAAACTGAGGCTAAGAGGGACTAAGCGGCCTGCCCAGGGTCACACAGGACTAGCAGCAGAGGTAGCTCCAAACTACACTGTCCCCTACATGGAACAGTGATCTGGGTTAGGTGTCTGGGCAGCCAGCTGCCCAGAGCAGCCCCTCCATGCCTTCCAGAGCACCCGGGGTTTGCTGCAGGGCTCTCTGCCTCTCTGCCCAACTGCAGAGGACTCATGCCCAGCCCAACCCCTCCACCCCCAAGCCCGTGGCCTCAGGCCACCTGTCAGTACTGTCACCAGCTGACGCAGCCTGAGAGGCCA
Organism: Micronycteris hirsuta; assembly: GCA_004026765.1. Lineage (NCBI taxonomy): Eukaryota > Metazoa > Chordata > Mammalia > Chiroptera > Phyllostomidae > Micronycteris > Micronycteris hirsuta. Next base: position 3,063 of record PVJI01026927.1, read on the forward strand.
CTGCTGGTACCCAATCTGGGGCTTACCCAGGCATCACCGAGAACAGCGTTTCCTTCCACTTGTACGCCGTGTTTCTTCGGTCCCGAGTCACTACCACATGCTCAGGGGTTGCGTGGACCTGCAACTGGGGTTTCTTGAAGGTCACCTGGATCCATGAGAACTGGGCCTTCTTCTTCTCATACTGGCCAGTCACCTCAAGCCCTGAGACAGCCAGGAGCAGAGGTCAGAGCCACGGCCCCCACTGGGAACTGGCCTGAACAGGAGGTCTCCCTGATGACGTCCCCCAGAACTGTCCTTCCCCAACTGCCCTCCTCAGGGCCCTTTCCCCAGCATTTCCTCACACTGGAGCCCGGTTTCCAGTCTCTTCTCTCACCTCTTGGTTTCATCTGACTTTGGGAGGGTCTCACATCCTCAGTGATGGCCCCCGTCAGATCTCTCAGGAGGGAGATCTTGTCTGAAGTGAACTAACATTTTGAAGCCCCCATAGCATGCCTGGCCCTGAGCTAGGTACCCTGACCAAGAGAGAGGTGGGAAATCAGGGCCCTCAGGGAGCCAGCGGACTCCGGCCCGCGTGCGGGATGGGACACTGGCGCGAGCATCTCTGAGTGCTGCCCATGCCCACGTCTGACGCGACGCCTCAGCGCGACTAGGAAGACCCTCCTGGGCCTGGGAAGCCAGTCTGGTCAGCGGCCCCCGCCCCCTACCGTTCACCTCCTCTGCATCTCTACCGCCCCACTACCATCTTTCCGGGCTCTGGGCTTCTGCCAACCTCTTCCTCTCCCTAGTGAACAATCACTCGTCTGCCAAGGCCCGGTCAGTCCTGTGTGACTCTGTGTAGCTGGCCCTGACCCTCAAACAGCTCTCGTCTCTACATCGTTCTGCGCCCTGACCACAGGCCACTGTGCTTGTCTTCACCCAGGTCCTCCTCTCTACCCCTGAAGTGTGGCCACACCTAGGGGCAAGCCCATAGCTGGCCACCCTGAAGTGCCAGGCCACCCCGCCCTGCGTACGTGGCACCCAGTGTGAGGTCTGTGGGGAGGGCGTGTGAGTGACGGCGTCGGTGCTCAGGGGCGCGACTGTGCCATGGCCTGGGACAGGCCCGCGCGGGGCACGTGTGCCTCCACGGGCGGGTGTCCCGGTGCCGTCTTCAGGGTGGGACATCTGGGTTTCTCAGGGTGGGTGATTGGTCAGGGTCTCACCTTGGTCAGGGTCCGAGAGCAGGTTCATTTCGCCCTGAGAGTGTGTGATGTCCACACAGAGCTGGTCTGGGCTCTGCCCAGGCAGCGGCAGGATGGCGGCGGGAGCCTGGATGGACTCTGGGACCGCAGACGAGGTTCCTGAGGGCATATAGAGCAAGCTGGGAAGCAGGCATGGGAAGGGGGGTGGAGGGGGGTTAGTGACTTACCTGGTGATGGGGCTGTTGGATGTGTTTCTGAAAGAAGAAAAAGCATGGGTTTTGGCATCCTCTTCCCGGGGCGTTGGGGGCAAGGGGCTGAGGACAGAGCAGTGGAGGGGTGTGGCCAGGGCTCCTTCTCCACTCCGACACTGAGAAACCCAGGTAATGGGTTCGCAGAGATCCCGGGGCTCTCCTATCCCAGGGTCTCTCTGCTACGGGGCGTAATGTGCTGCAGGGACTCTGGTCTGGGAGCTACCTTTGAAACTTAAGTCCGCGTCATAATACATGTCTCCTCCGAGATCTGCGACGGCACGCCCTACTGGCACAGGAGCCACAGGGAACAGAAAGGGAGAAGGCACTCAGGATCCAAAGCGGTCAGCATGCCCTCTGGCCATCGCTACTGCCTGCCCGCCACCAGGCTCCAGCCTTACAACCCCTGCCCCACACGCACCCAACCTAGGAGAACCTTGGAAAAGAGATTTTCAAACAGAAACGCACGCTGTTAGGACAAACACTGAGGAGACAGGCCCAGCCTGGCTTTGTGGCTGTGTCTGAGTCCAGATTTGGAGATCAGAAACCGCTCATGGGACCACGAATGGCTTTGGGAATGGAGGAAACCTTCCCTTTCTAGAAGGTTCCATCCTGAGCCAGCCTCCAGAATGTAATCAATCCGATTCAGTGAAAATACAGGACACACACTGACTGCCATGTCCCACAGCCGCTTCCCCGGCCGGTGCCTGGGCGGGTGCGTGGCACTCTCTCTCCCTCAGCCCCGCGGCGGTCCCACCACCACCCTGAGGAGACGCGGCCCCTGGGGTCGAGGAGCCTCACCCGACAGGCTGTACAAGCTCGAGTCCAAGCTGACGTGAGGGGGCAGGTAAAAACGACGGCGATCAAAAGGTCCGGGTTGTCCCACTTTTGGCAAGCGAGGTGGCATCCTGGAAGCTCCAGCTTTAGAAAAGTTGACACCTGCGGTCTTCTGTCAAGCAGTGTCATGGGTCCCCACTGCCCAGGCCCTGGGGCCCACCCCGGGAGGAGGGTGTCAGAGGGCAAGCAGCTCTCTCCCTCCACAGCCAGGAGAAATTCGAAGCTGCAAAAACGGACCCTTCTGCATAGCTGCCTCATGGTCAGACACACCTGAACTTGAGTCCCAGCCCTGCCACCAGCCAGGTGAGCTAAGCAAGTCATTCCCCCAACAGTCAGGGCAGAGACCAGTCTGTGACAAGGGTCAAGGTTCTGTCGGTCTCCCTTTACCTCCCTCTCCTCTTTTGCTACCTAGTATTCTGGACCCTCTGTGTCTCAAGGAATGAAATCTGGAGACAGCGCCACCTGGAAATCAAAGAGACCCACATGTGCATCCAGCTGGCTGGGGCCTGTGCCGCGTGTGCCCAGGACAGCCAGTATCTGAATGAACAGCGACTACGTGCACCGGCATGTTGGGGCAGACAGCAGCCCTCCTGGCAGCGGGGCGGGGCTGGAGAGGCCCTGGCCGGGGACTTGGTGGGACTGTTGTCCTGGGCCCTCATCAGCCAACTGTTATGCAGGCCAGCCTATGAGGGTATCAGGCCCTTACCTGCACCAACATCCCTGTGACTGTTTTCTGGATAAAACAAAAAGAGAGGGAGAGGGAGTGAGATGGAGAGGGAGATGGAGAGAGAGAGAGGCAGGGGGGAAGAGAGAGAGAGAGGAGAGAGATCCGCAGTTGGGTTTTTTTGACACATTCAAAGTGCTTATATTTAACCTTGCTTCCCAACCCCAGCACTACATAGGTCTGGGAACTTAGGAAGTTTGGGAAACTGGCCTCAGTTTCCCCATCAGTGAAATGGATGCATCCCCTGCGGGTCCTGGGAGTCAGTGGCAGGGTCAGGGTCTTGGTCGGGATGTCAGAAGGGGACGGGGAGAACACTGGGTCAACAGTCTGGGCTCCACAGTGACTAGGAGCCCACTCTCACACGCACCATTTTCCGTAGGCTTCTCAGCAACTTGAGACTGTTCTTGGCCTTCAGGTTTGGTGACCACCATGGACGTGAGGGGGGTAACAAAGCTGTAGCTGAGCGACAAGCCCAGAGCTCGGGTCTTGAGAGCCTTCTTATCAGCATCTGACGCGGAAACCCTGCAGGTTGAGAGCATCAGAGGCTCAGCAGGTCCCTGAATGCTTGGTTCTATTCTCCCTCCCTTCCTCACCCCTGGGCTGGGGGAGTGAGTGTGTAGTTCAGACATAACACCATGACCCCTCTCTGCATGGCTAGGAGATGCCCCAATGCCAGCTGGGCCACTCCACCCGTGAGGAGCTTGGGGAGGACCTGAGGCTGTGTGCAGCCACCCCAGCATGCCCTTGGGGGTGCGGGCCACCCACATTTGCTCTAGCAGTTGCTGGATGGTCAGGTATGCCCAGAGTCTCTCCATGAAGCCGTGGAAGATGTACTTGGGGCTCTGGAACTCCTCCTCCTGCTCTGCCACCCTGGACTCCGTCTGGAAGGTGATGTTCTGCAGGTTCTGGAAAGAGGAGCCCGCCAGGAACGGCGCGGTGAGGGCCTGACGCCTGCATCTGGCCTGGCACTTCGGAGCACTTCCCTGAGAAGCCTGGTTGGAGCTAGGGCGGGGCCCGTGCACTGGCTGTGAGGACCACACTTCCTTCGAGTGGAGTGGGGAACAGGGAGGGAGTTTAGGGTCTGAGGGGCTCGGCCACAGGGACCCCAAGGATGAGAAGGCAGTGGAGAGAAAAGGCAGAAACTACTGCTGGTGCCACCTGGCAGGTGCAGGGCTGGTGCTCAGATCAGGTGGAGCTTTGGGGAGGAAGGAAAATGAGGGTGGGGTCGGGGCCCTGGCCAGTGCAGGAGCAGCAGCAAGCATAGTTAGAGCAGAAAGAGTCCCAGACACAGCCCGCCTTCACCCCAAAGGTGGAGACATGGGGATAGAGAAGGAAGTGCCTTCCCCAGCAGTCAGTGGCAGAGGTGGGAAGAGAACTCAGGTGTCACGGCCCTGATAGGATCTGGGGTCCCATCTACTCCAGTAAGTTGTCCCCTTGGCCAAGCTGGTGTCCTCTGATGAGACTGGGCACCGCTTAGAGGTGACGGCGAGGCGCGTGCCCAAGTTCTGGGTAGACTGCTGCTTCCTGCCCCCGGGGAGAGCTTTTTGGGCTCAGGCTGACCTGGCCAGCCACCTGGGAAATGGGGTCTAGGGCAGAGGGGATGCAGCCCGGTCTTGTCACAACTCCCACAGCAGCTGCAGCCCTTTCCAGTGCGGACGGCTCCTGTCCCTGCTGCTGGGCCCCGCCTCCTCTGCCTCTCACCGAACCGGGCCTCCCGAACCTTTGTCACATGCAGGCCGCCTGCACAAATGTTGTCCTATCCACACATACAGCTATTCATTGGATGATTTTCCTTAAATGGACTTTAAATAGACTAACATTTTTCACTTGGCTTTGTCCCAAGCAATACCTGTGAAATCTTAGGTCTGGGATTTGAGCTATAGTTTTCAGAAGACACATTAAAATAAATGCATAATTACTAAAACAGAGACCTGTCATGACTGCCCCAGTCACCGTGGGTCCCTCACTGTGGGAACTCCTGGCCTACAGGCTGACCAGCCGCTAACGTGTATGGGATGCCTGCCCGGGGCCGGGCGCGAACCCCGCCTCTAGAAGGTGGGTAGAGTGGCTAATTCTCATTTTCACACAGGAAGAGACTGAGGCACGGGGAGATTAGGCAACTCCCCAGGACTCTCACCGGGAGGGGGCAGAGTGGGGTTTGAAGCCAGGAGGGCTGGTCGCCCTGCAGGCACTGCTCATCGTGACATTGGGCAACTTCCTCCGAGACTTGGCCCTGGGCCCCCCATGCCTGCCTGGGCTCTGTCCCCCTGTCGTTCTCCCCACACATCCTGCCCGCCTGCTACGCAAGCCTGAAAGGTTCCTCCATCACTTGGCCATCTGGCCCCTGCCACCTCCTATTCATCCCACAGTCTCGGCTGAGCCTCCTCCAGGAAGGCCTCTCTGATCCCCAGGCCCGGTTGGGGCTCCTGTGCCGCTCCGACTCCCCAGGTTTGTCTGCAGGGACACCCAGCCTGCAGGTCCCCGCTGGCGCGGTGACTCACCCACACTGCCCTCCCCTGCGAGAGCGGTGCCCGAGGGCCTGTGGAGGGGTCTGGAGCAGAGCACGTGCTCAGCTTCTCTGTGTGGGATGAGAGGGCACCTGCGGCACAGGCAGGGAGGACTGGACAGGGCAGGGCACCCTGTGGTGAGCCGGGGTCTTGCCCGGCTGTGGTGCCACCGGAAAAGTCGAACCTCAGTCTGCTCCTCTGTGAAGAGGGAGCAGCCCTCCCGGCCTGGCTGCAGCCTCAGAGGGCTGGTGTAGGGATGGAGGGGATGCCCAGCACCCCGCGCCCCCGGCACCGCAGGAGCATAAGCGGATGACGGAGTGCCTACCACGTGCACGCAAGCACAGGCGCTCACAGGGGAACCACAGTGTCATTTCATTGACGCTGCACCACCAGCCCATGTAGTGGAGACTGATGTCATCCACAAGTGACAGGGGCCACTCTGGAACTTGTTCAAGGTCAGTCGGCTGTAGCCTGGTAGGGCTGGGGTATGAACCCAGCCCCTCTGATGCCTGTCCCAGCTGCTCTTCCCCTCCAGGATGACTGGCCACACCCACCTGCTGCCCGTGGACTTTGGCTGAGAGCACATCAGGGCTCTGGCCCTGGAGCTTCCCGGCCACCACCATCTCAGAGCCCTTGAAGAGCAGCCGGAAGTTGTCCTGCGTGACCTCCTTCACAGAGTTGCTTGGGTACTCAAAGGTCACTGCTGTCATCAGTGGGTTGGCCACCTCCTGGTAGAAGTCCTGCAGAGTTGGGGGCGGTGGTGTCACGAGGGCCGGAGGGAGTCTGCCCACCTCTCGAAGCTGTGCCTCCCTCACGCAGCCCCCAGGGGCAGCCTGGCACCTGCAGCTGCAGGGCAGAGTCCGAGTCCTCGTAGATGCGCCGGGCCAGGCCGCCATTGTCCAGCGCCAGCTTCTCCAGGAAGGCGTAGCTGACGTCGAAGCCGAAGCCCAGGCAGAAGAGGCTGTACTGGCCACTGATGGCATCCTGCACGTTCTTCTGGATTTCCGTGGGGTTGGTCACCCCTGGATGCAGGGTTTAGATCATGGGTGAGGAAACAGATTTGCTCAAGGGATATTTTTGGAATCTCAAAACCAGGGGGGCCTTCAGGGAACCCCTCCCTTCTGCAGATCCCACAGCAAGCCAGGATGGAGGCCCAGCTGCCCTCTCTAGGCAGAGTTCCCTGGAGTTGCAGGTGATGCCCTCACCCACAGTGGGGTCCCCGTCAGTGAGGAGGATGATGAGGGGGACGCTCCCTGCGGGCAGCAGCTCCTCCCGGTTGGCTTTCTCCAGCATCTGTACGGCCATCAGCATTGCATCGTTGATATTGGTCCCTGAGGGGCACACACTCTCAGGATGGCTCCCAGGAGGGGCTCAGTGCCTGGAAGTCCCCACCCTGCAGGGCTGCAGTGGTGCGTACCTCCCTGAGCTTGGATGCCGGCAGCGTAGTCCCTGGCCGCCTTCACATTATCGGCCGAAGCTTGCACCAGCGATGGCTTCCACTGGGTTGCTTCCCCACTGAAGCTGATGAGGTTGAACTGGTCTTTGGGGCTGAGGTCATCGAGGATCTTAATTAGGGCCTCCCGGGTCTGGTCAGGGGAAAGGAAGACAAGGTGGGTGTCTCAGTGAGGCCTCCTTGAGGGTTCATGTGCCCTTGGGCTGAACCTCCAGGCCCATACCTGGAGTGGGGACATGGCGAATGCTCTAGAGGCAGGACGAGCCCCGTGCTCTGACCAACCTTGACCCTTGGGAGCCCCCTAATCAGGAAGATGGAGGAGGGAGCTTCTGCCTGCTAGACCAGAGCTGATAGTGTGAGGCATCTGAGAGTTTTCAGGGCCTTGTGCTGGCCCATGGGACCCACCTGTTGGATTTTCCTGCCCATCATGGAGCCACTCTTGTCGATGACAAAGATCACATTCTTGGGCATTGCAGACAAGCCCGCAGGGGCAAAGTAGTGCACGAAGTAGCCATTCTCGATCTGTGACCACAGTGAGATGCACTCAGGCGATGAGAGCCGCAGTCCTGCCCTGCCCTGCCTCCACCCACAGTCCTCTCCCCAAATCCTTGGGTCCCCATGCTCTCCTCATGTAAGCCCCTCCATCTCTGTCCCACTGCTAATCTCCCCAAGTCCTCACCATCTGCTAGGCCACTCTCTTGCTGAAGCCTTTCCTGCGCATGCATGGCCCACTAGAACTCTACCTCCACTTTACCACCTATTTGTCTGAACATCTGAGACAATTTGTACTAAAGCATTCACATATAATAAACCTGAGATCCACCAAAAGCATTAAGACTCCAGAAACAAGGTCTATCAAAAGAGTAAAGGAGAAGCACAATGATGCCAGAACTTCTATGGAAGAAGCTATTGCAATTGAGCATAAAAACAGATCTGTGAGCTTCCTGGCAGTCAAGGCAAGAAGGGGAACCCTGCAGTGCAGTTCGTTAGTAAAGATGAAACTTTTTGCCTCTGAAAGGAAATTTTTTCAGGGACAGCAAAACTAAACTGTTTGTTTTCTGTCTGTGTTGTTGCCTTTGATGCACATCAATTAGCAGGAGCATTTTTTTTTTTTTTGCCTTTTCCTCTAGAACACCCAGGCTCAGACTCTTGAGGATGGACGGATTTCCTGGTTACTCTGCTCTCTGGAGCCCACGTACCTGAATGGAGCCCCCGGAGAGGGTCCGGTTCACATCATAGCGGACAATGAAGTTGCCATCCACGATTGTGTCCTGTTGCTCGGCAGACTTCTGCTGCTGGGAGACTGTCGGCTTGAATCGGATGTGAGCCTGGAGAAATGACGAGGCTGAAGTTGGGAGGAGCAGCGAGACCATGCCAACAACACCCCTTGCCCCATCTGAAGTGAGAATTCCAAGATGCAGCCACGGGTCCAACCCCAGGAACTCTCAGGCTGAGCTGTCAGATGGACCACCTCAGCCCAGCAGGCGGTGCCCGCGGCTGCCCCTGCTCCTGGAGCCACGCAGGCAGAGGCTGGGCTCAGGGTGTGCAGGATCCAGCTGCCCCCTCCTTTCCCCCGGTCCTTGGACCCGCCCATCAGTGTCCTCTCCACGTCCCTGTCCCCTGATCTCAGGGTTCAAACCAGCACCTGCCCTCCTCCTTTAAGCCCTGCCCTCGCCATCTGCCATGTGTCAGCACAGACACAGAGACCTCAGAATTCTGCCCAGCTTAGAGGTTCTACCCAGTGTCCCACTCTCTGGAAATTCAGGCTCACAGGGACGGCCTGCGGATAGGCCCCTTGGCGCCCTCAGTGGCCGACTGTGGCAAGCCCACCTTAGTCTGGTTCTGTGAGATGGTGAGAGCGTCCGCCAGTGCGCTGGTCATGAAGGTGCTCTCTGTTTCCAGAAAGCTGATCCCCTGAGGCTCAAAGATGTGAATGTCCATCTGGAGGCAAGAAGAGGGTCACTGGGTGAGCCAGGAGCAAGGGTTGGGCCTAATGGGAGGTTGGGGTGGGGGGAAGGGGCCACCCTCAGCAGCATAGGGGTCATCTAGGAGGCCTCCTGGGAGGAGGCAGCAGCAGGTACCTGCAGGTGCTTGACCAGCTGCTGGGGCTGGACTTTCAGCAGCAGCTCGTACACTCCTAGATGCCGCTTGAGCAGCTCCTCATATACCAGCTCAAAGGTGACCTTGGCAGCAGGAGCCACACTGACTGATACCTGGAACTGCTCCATCTTTCTCCCGGTGGCCCTGCAGGAGGGGGGCATCAGGTCTGCCCCTCTAGACTAGGTGGGGTATGAACACTGGGGTGGGGGGATAAACAGGACCAAAGGGCTGAAGGCAGGGGCAGCTTCTGCCCCACCCCCATTGGGGCCCCCCACATCCCCTTGGGCTCACTTGACAAGGCCGGCGCTTTCTCCCCTGGCCACAGCTGCACTGTACTGCTTCTGGGCTGCGTCCTTCTCCTTGATGTTCCCTGGGTAGGTCACGCCGTCGATGATCCTGGGGCAGGAGGGCGTGTGCTGTCAAGAGCCTGGTGGTGGCGGCCCACTCCAATCCCACCTCCTCCAGGGAGCCTCTCTGGACTCGGTGTCCCTCTTGATAGAGTGACTCCCACCTTTGCTGGACCCCACCCATTTATTATGCACCTACGGTGTACAAGACTCTGTGCAGGATCCAGGGGAAGGGCAAATGGCCTCTGCAAGGTATGTCAGGCTTCATCTACCCTGAGGCATGCACAGCGTAAGGGGACATTTGTTTCACAGAACAGATTCAGGGAGGTTGCAAAGGAGGCAAGGCTCAGCTAAGTCCTGGCCTCTCTTCTCCCTTCCAGTCTGGCCTCCACCTCCTAGACTGTTCCCAGAGGAACCAGTCAATCACCAGTGGAAGCCTTCTGAGCTGGTTTGCACCCACCCGTGTCCAGCAGTGTGGGGCAGACTGAGGAGCAAGGAGATGCCAGGCTCTCAGGCCAGTGGAGACACAGGGCTGAGAGGCTCTGAACCCTCTTCCCACTTGCCCAGGGCAGGGTACTCTGCAGGCTGGGCGGCCTCTGGGAAAGGAGGTTTGGACAACTGTTAGAAGGGAATCCCAGGCATGTAGATGCAATTCCAGTGGCTGTTCTTTGGGACCAAGAGAACCACTCAGGCTGTTCCTCTGGAGGGAAAATGACTCTCCTAGAACCTCCTTGTGGGGTGAGTAGGGACGTGGCAGGCGAACACAAGCCTGCTCCGTCCAGGGGTATCATGAAAAGTGGGAGCGTGTGGGGGCAGGTGGGGCAGGGCAGCCAGAGCATCGGGATCGAGCACTCCTTCCCTCCATGCCGACCTGCCTGGTCACACTTTCACCCCAGGCTAGGAACGGGGCTGGTGCGTGGGCTGCAGGGCTTCTCCTCCCAGATAGCTAGTTGGGGTCCCCAGCCAGGTCAGGGAGCAGGGCACCCTGCCCCCATTTCCCTATCTCATGAGGCAACAGGATCTAGGACCAGAGAGGGGCACAAGTCCTGGGACCTCAGCAGAGTTGCTGGGCCTGGAGCCTCGCCATCCAGTGGCCTTGGCCCCCAGGGTGCAGGGCCAGGAGCAGCTTGCAGGGTTCCTGCTGTGACTGGGGCAACACGGACCTGGCTCTGCACAGAGGGAGGGAGAGAGGGAGGAGCCAGCCACAGGGATCGGCCCCCACGGCAGTTTTTCAGAGGGCCCAGGGTACACTGGGGACCCTGCCTAAGAACAGGCTCAGCCTCTGCTGCACCAATCACCCTCTATGAGCTTCCGGGATCAGCCTCCCTCAAGCCTCTCCTCACTGCTCTCCTGTGGGGAAAGGGACAGACAAGAGTTTTCGTGTTTAGCAAACATTGCAAAACCGAACCGGGAAGGGTGGGGGAGGACGGTAAAGGACAAGGTGAGGATCACCATCAGCTCACAGAGTCCACAGAAACCCCAGGGGCCTCCCAGTGTGGCCTCTGACCCACAGCAGAAATGCCCTTCTGCAGCATCCCAGGTGGGGTGGGGGACTAGCCTGGCTTGGAACTTCTGGTGATAAGGGGGTCCCACAACTTGAGGCATCACTCCTTTGTGGGACAGCCCAGGGGTTAGGACATTTTCTGTATTCTGAGCTGGAATCTGCCTTTCGGTGACTCCCTCCGGCCTGGGTCCAGCCTCAGGATGCCCCAAGTCTATACTCCTCAAAGCAGGACACAAAACTGCTGTAATTCTCCAACTGCCACCTGGGCAGCACTTTGGAGTGACGGAGGAATGGATGGAGAGCGGGATGGAAGATGAGAGGCATGAAAGGAGGGAGGTATGAAGGGAAAGATAGAGGAGGGTGGAGGGAGGAAGGGATGGAAGGACAGATGGAATGATGGGTGGAGGGGTGGAGGGAGGGAGGGACAGATGGAGGGCTGGAGGGCTGACGGGAGTGGGGGTGGAGGGCAGGTGGAAACATCTCTGAGGATGTGCGAAGTTCCTGAGTAAAGCCTCTGGTTCCCTGCAGTGCCTACAGGTGGAGCGCACACCTCCCATCAGGAAGAGGTCTTTCCTTCCTGAAGGGCACAGGGGATGGGGTGGCAGGCTGGGCGGGGGAGGGGCAGCAGGAGGGGCAGGAAGGCACCTACATGGAGAAGTTGGTGATGAAGGCCTTCTTGGGCAGCTCCATCTGGAAGACGGCCTCCCGCATAGTGTCAGCTCTGTTGACCACCCGGCTGGTGACGACCGTGTGGGCAAAGCGGGACGAGACCTTGGAGTCCACAGTGAGGCTGTAGATGTCGATGTCATTCTGGACCAGCGAAGGGGGGGGGGCACTGCTTAAACACCAGCGCAGCTTGGGGCGGCACTCTTCAGGGGGCCCTGACCTGGGTCTCACAACAAGCCCTGGACCCCAACGCTGACTGAGCAACCGGTCAGATCTCAGGCTAAGCCTCGGGGGGCATTTCATATGGGAACCTTCCTCTCAAGAGGCAGCCGTGTGCTTCAGTGCCCACCCCGCAGCGTCACGGGGCAGGGGCCGGTCTGTCAACAGGAGCCGGTGGCTGAGCCCGAGCCCCAGTGAGTCTGGGAGGGGACTCTCACTCAGCCCGGCCCTGGTGGGATCAGGAAGCTGATGGTCTCAATTCCGCCCACTGAAAGGGCAGCAAATAAAGTCCTTTGATTTTTGGCAACCTTGGCCTCCATGGAAATTGAGGAAAACAGCTCCTGCCAGGCTCCCACAGGGGGCCTGGCAGGAGCTGGGAGAATCTGGAGGTATCGAGGGTCCAATCTCTAAGAGCTGGGGATCTTTTCACCCCCTTTCCCTGTAGCCCCGGACCCTCCCCAGGGGCCCTGCCTGTCCCGGCAGGCCACTGACCCAGGCACATGTTCTTCGACCCAGGTCTAAGGTTCCATGTGCACACACGAGGAGCCTTACACACCTCCTGCCCGCCTGCCTGTGGCACCCCCGTGTGCACGCCAGCTCTGCCCACCTGCATACGCAGCTCAGCACAGAGGTGGGTGACTGGCTGAGCGGCTTGTACACACGTATAAGCATCTCTGGTGCCAGGCACTGCCCTTGACAGTGTTACAGGCTTCTTTTTCCCAACAACGCTCCCAATAGATCCTATTAGCGCCCCATTGCCCAGAGGAGGAAAGTGAGACAGAGGAAGCACTTCACTGAGGTAGTCCCGCAGGCAGAGGTAGGACTATTCTCACCCACCCCACCCCACCCCACCCACTGCCGGCCTCCGGGGACAACCATCTGTGCTGCAGTTCCTCACCCGGGACGTGGGAGTAGGACTGCTGCTTCTGCCGAGTGGCAGAGTATCCACAAAGCCCCCGGGGCAGTGCGTGCTGGGTGGTCAGCACCACTTCCTTCACACACACACTGGCCAGGCTCCCTTGTACTGACATTCTCTCACACACACAGGTTCTCCTACGCCTCACTCACGCCCCAGCTCACGTCACTCACACTCAGGTGCGCACACAGGTGCCTGTGACCCCCACTACCTTTTGGGCAGAGGAGGTCTGCAGGACAGCCAGCAGGGAGAGCAGGACCAGCAGAATGCCGCAGGCGTGGGCAGAGGCTGGAGTCTTCATTTTGGCTCCAGTGCCTGGCAGGCTGCTTCTGAACTGGAGAGAAAGTGGGGAATGAATTAGTAACTTGCTGGCTGCTCCGCCCCTGTGGGGGCAGGTTCTGGGAAATCGGGATCTACAAGCCAAAACTTGCAGTGCCTCAGATAAGCAGGCAAACTGCAAATGTCCTGTGGACCTTGACTGGGGACAGGAACACGTACAGTCATCATCAATAAGTTCTTGGGATCGCTTCTCGGCCTTTTGGCTAAGATCAAGTGTAGTATCTGTTCTTATCAATTTAATATCTGATACGTCCTCTATCCGAGGACAATATATTAAATAAAGCAGAAAGCAAGCAAAACATAACCAGAGACACTGAAATTAAGAACAGTCTAACAATAGACAGGGGAGAAGGGGGAGGGGACAATGGGGAGAAGAGTTTTCAGGAATCACTGTAGAGGACACATGGACAGAACTAAGGGGGAGGAGGGAGGCTGGGGGGGATGGGAGGGGAAGGGAGGGGGAAGGGGAGAGGCTGCAAATAACTGTAATTAAACAAAAAAATTAATAAAAATAATAAGTTCTTGGACACTGCAGTTTTAAGTGAAATGATGCATATTTTACCTGAGGCTAATTGATATAAATCAATTCAGTTTCTACAGTGTATTTCTGGTCACAAAAATATTACTAAACTTCTAAGTAAAAACCCCAAACGCTTCTAATATTAAACACAGAAATAAATATGAGCTATACATATATTTAAGAAAGAACAATAAAAGAAAGAACATGCTTTTCCAACTTGCTTGTTCAGGGTTGCAGGTGGCCAAAGCCTCTCTGGGCAGCTCAGGGCATGAGGCGGGACCCCGAGCGGCACGGGACAGCCTTCCACGGAAGGTTGCGCTCACACACACCCACGCTAGCCTGGGACGACACAGACGCACCAGTTCACCTCGCGCGCACACCTTCGGGACGTGGGAGGAACTGAAGGGCCCAGAGAAAACTGGCGAAGACATGGGGAGGAAGTCAAATTCCACACAGGGCCCCAGCAGGGAATCCATTTTTTTCCCTTATCAACACTATAACCAAGGGAGGTTGAATGAAACGACATTACGTGAGGACGTGCTACACAGAGGAAAGGCAGGCTCAGGGGAAACTGGGTATTGGCACCCATCTCAAAGTTCTAGAAGCTTACCAGGTCATTACCACCCCACACCGGCTGGTCCACCCACAAGCTCTGTCGGGCCGGAGGGTACGACAGTGTGCCCACCCACTCTCTGTAAGCGCAGCCTGGGGGGACCAGAGGGATGGCTGGGAAGAGGAGGGTTGGGGGCAGCTTCCAGAAGGAGGGAGCCTGCAGGTCAGGTCGGTGTGACCGGGCAGTAGGGCCCCAAAGGCACTGAGCGCCCCGGGGGTGTCTGAGTGGGACAAGGTCTGCTGGGGCCAAGGCAGGATGGGTCTGCCTATTTCTGGGGTGAGAGCAGCTAGGCCCAGGAGACCCCTTCTCTCTCCTGGGCGCCCAGGCGACTGTTTAGGCCCCATTAATCTAGCCAGGGCTCTCGGTTCAACGCCAGCACGGCCCCCAGCACGAGACCTAGACTTCGGCAATACAAACCGAGAGCCACCAAGATGCCCACACCTTGCGGCCACTGCCCTCCCTCAGGGGAGTTTACTGAGAGGAAAGCGTGGAACAGAGGAGAAAGGACAGAGCTCCTAAAGGGGTGGTTCAGCGTGGTGGCCTGCACGCTCGGGCGGCCTGCGCGGAGGCCAGTCCTGCCGCGGGAGCCCACGAGTCACGGCCGGCGTGAGGAAGGGCAGAGCGCCCACTGGCCAGCATACCAAGGCATTGCCCTTGCCATGAGTCCGGACCCACAGTCGGGGGGCATCCAGGGCCAGGGGTAGGATTACCAATGACTTCGTTCAATTTTCCTTTAATAAAGTTGAAATGCTTTTAAAACAAATAGCAATTAAGTGGGAAAATAACGGGATCCAGATGCAGCTGGTGCTTGCGTCCCTGGTGGCTCTGGAGCAGCCCGGCTCCTGAGTCGGTGCACAGGGGGGTGAAGATGCTTCAGAAAGTGTGGCCGGTGCCACAGCCTGGGCGAAGGAGCCTTGGGGGGGTGGGCAGCCATCTTGGGGGCCTGCACGGGACCTTGGGCGGTGAGTGGCTTGCAGGGGGCTGGGAAGAGGTCTCCTCCTTGGTCAGCACAGCAGTCTGGCCCCGGGGGAGGGCATCGCAGACTTTGGAACTGTCTGTGGCTGCAACACAAGTTTCCCTCCCTTCTCGTGACTACAGCCAGAAGCCTCACCACCGTGCATAGCCTCGCTGCTCGCGCTTTGGCTCTGACA